>JAUMHN010421820.1:0-35198 GCA_032360265.1 Heliamphora ciliata
TGATGAAGCCATAGGACCTTGACATAAGCAATTGTTCTGCCCCACAACACCTGCTCCTTTGTATCAAGAATCCTCACAGGATGCTCCTCATAACTGGCATCGTCATCAACTTACAACTCAGCCCAATTTAACACATGAGAAGAATCAGGCTCCTACCTCCGTAGCATAGAAACGTGGAACACATTATGCACAAATGCTAACTGAGGTGGAAAAGCCAAACGATAAGCAACATCTCCAACTTTGTCAAGGATCTCAAAAGGTCCGATGAAACGCGACGATAGCTTCCCGCTACGACCAAACCTCATCAAACCTCTACGTGGTGAGACCTTGAGAAACACGTGATCTCCCACTGTAAACTCCAAAGGTCGCCTCCTCTGATCTGCATAACTCTTCTGGTGGCTCTGTGCTGTCAAAAGACGCTGACGTATCACTGCAATCTTCTCCATCGTCTCTCGCACCATGTCGGGTCCCAAGATTATGGTCTCTCCCACATCTGTCCAACACCCGGGCGATCTACATGGTCTATCATACAAAGCCTCATATGGTGCATACCCAATACTGGACTGATAGCGTTGTTGTATGCAAACTCTACCAACGGTAGATGATCCTCCCACGAACCACTGAAATCAAGAACACAAGCCCTCAGCATATCCTCCAGAATCTGTATAGTCCTCTCAAACTAGCCATTTGTCTGGGGGTGAAAGGCAGTACTGAACATCAAGTTCGTCCCCAAAGCCTCCTGAAGACTCTGCCAAAAGCGCGATGTGAAGCGCAGGTCTCGGTCAGAAACAATAGACACTGGCACTCTATGCAACCGGACTATCTCTCTGACATACAACTGACTCAGTCTCTCCACTGAATCCTTCACACAGATGGAGAGAAAGTATGCAAACTTCGTTAACCTATCAACCGCAACCCACACGGCGTCGTGTCCCTTAGGTGATCGAGGAAGTCCTGACACAAAGTCTATCGTGACGTACTCCCACTTCCACTCTGATATCGGTAACGGATGCAACAAGCCCGCCGGTCTCTGGTGTTCCGCCTTCACCTTCTGACAGGTAAGGCACCGAGAAACAAACTGGATCACATCTCCCTTCATCCCCATCCAATAAAACTAACATCGTAGGACATGGTACATCTTCGTGCCTCCAGGATGCACTGCAAGGCGAGAATGATGACACTCACGTAAGATATCCTCCCGGCATGACTCTGTCACAAATAGCCTCCCTGCTAATCTCATACTCTGATTTGAATCCACAACCCATCTTGTTGTATCTTCTTCACTGGCAACACGATCTCGTATCATCTGAGCCTCCTGGTCCATCAACTGGACCTCTAGCACACGTGCTATCAGCGCTGGCCGAGTAACTACTGAAAATAAAGTGGCACCCGTCACTGTCTCCCCGAGACATTGATCAAACTCCTCAATCTCTCCAAGCATATCCCACTCATGTATAGCTATAGAAGCTAACGACCCATGGGATTTCCTACTGAGAGCATCTGCCACCACATTGGCCTTCCCTGGATGATACTACAAATCAAAATCATAATCCTCTAACAACTCCATCCATTATCATTGGCGCAAGTTCAGATCCATCTGAGAAAACAAGTATTTTAAGATCTTGTGATCGGAGAAAACCTTGAAATGCTCACCATAAAGATAATGACGCCATGTCTTCAAGGCAAAAACCTTGGCTGCCATCTCCAGATGGTGTGTCGGGTAATTCTTCTCGTGCGTCTTCAACTGTCGAGAACCATAAGCTACAACCTTCCCCTCTTGCATCAAAACACAGCCTAAATCATCATGTGAAGCATCACAGTATACTGTGTATCCCAACCCTCGTTCTGGAATGATCAACACTGGCACGCTAGTCAACCACGTCTTCAGCTCCTGGAATGCCGATTCACATGACTCACTCCAAACAAACACAACTCCCTTCCGTGTCAGACGCGTCATCGGTGCAGCAAGTCTCGCAAAATCCTTCATAACCGCCGATAGTACCTTGCTAGACCCAGAAAATTACGAATCTCAAAGACGCTCTTCGGTCGCACCCAACCAGTCATTGCGTCTGTCTTCAACGAATCCACTGATACCCCGTCTAACGACACGACGTGTCCAAGAAACCTTACCTCAAACATCCAGAACTCACACTTGTCGAACTTTGCGTACAAGCGATGCTCTCTCAAAATATGTAGCACGATACGCAGGTGATCCTTGTGTGCCTCCCTAGTGAGTGAATAGACAAGAATGTCATCCACAAACACCACCACAAAACTATCTAGATACGTATGGAAGATCCGATTCATCAAACTCATGAAAGTAGCCAGCGCGTTAGTCAAACCGAACGGCATAACCAGAAACTCATAGTGACCATAGCAAGTTCGAAAGGCAGTCTTCGCTATGTCCTCGTCCCTAATCCTCAACTGGTGGTATCCCAATCTCAAGTCAATCTTGAAAAAGAAGCTCGACCCCTTCAACTGATCAAACAAATCGTCTATTCTCAGCATCGGATACTTGTTCTTCACTATCACCTGATTCAGCTTTCAGTAGTCGATACACAAACGCAAAGATCCATCCTTCTTCTTTGCAAAAAGAGCAGGAGCTCCCCACGGTGAAGTACTCGGACGTATGAACCCCTATCAAGCAACTCCTGAAGCTGTACCTTGAGTTATGCAACTCAGTGGGTGCAAAACGATAAGACGATATAGATATGGGAGCAGCTCCGGGAACTAGATCAATGTAGAACTCTACCTCACGGCTCGGTGGCAACTCAAACAGATCGTCAGGAAAGACATCTGGGTAGTCGCAAACCACTGGAGGTAACTCCCCTCGAACCCTAACCTCCTCATCTAACATAAAGGATGTAAAGAGGAAACCCAGGTTGCCCTAGTTCCACACAACACCCGGCATAGATATCAAACCCTCATACTAGTCTCCCACAGAGCAAAAATAATCTCCCTCACGTGTACAAATCGTCACCCTCCATCGATCGCAACCGATAAAGGCACGATAGGTGGTCAGCCAATCCATCCCTAGGATGACATCAAACGTGGTCATGTCTAAAATGACAAAGTCAAACTCTAAACAACGACCGACGACCTCCAACACGCAGGATCTACAAACTAGACCCAACATCACACTCCCACTGACTGGGGTCTCCACGCTCAAAGTACTACCCAACTAATCCATTTCCAACCCTAAAGCAGAGGCAAAAGCAGATGATATAAACGAATGTGATGCTCCCGTGTCGATAAGGATATTGGCCCATGATCGAAAGACTAGAAGAGTACTTCTAATCATGGAGGTGGTAGCAGCAGCATCGGGCACGACCGGTGCTCTGGATGAATTGGGATATGCAAGAACGTAAGCTCTGGCCTGCCCACTAATCCATTGCACTGATGCGCCTCCTTCTGTAAACTGAGATAGCTGACGTCCCTTGACTGATGGAGTAACAGATGCTCCAGCTGTGCTCAGCACGCTCCCTCCTCTAGGGTAATCCCTCCTGATGTGCCCAGATTGGCCACACTCAAAACATACCACTGGTCCTCTTCCCTGCACCTGCAACTGTGACTGAACCAGTGTCGGACTACGGCACTCTGCCACACAATTCCCTGGCCATTGGCATCTATAACAAACAGGCGCTCTCTGCTCCGACCTACCCGCTGAAGCTATGGGAGGCACGGAAAGAGAAGACTGTGGTGGATATGACCCCACCGGATGAGAACACGGACCAGATGTCTGTTGACGCTTGTTCTCCCTACTCCCCTTACCCTATGCACGTTCCCCTCCTTGCTGACCCCAACTGTCCATGTATCTGCGCTTCTCATTCAGAGTATCCTCCACCTTCATGGCGGTCTCCACTAACTCAGTAAAAACCTACATCCTAAATGCATCCACTCTGTCACGGATAGCGGGCCTCAAACCCCTCTCGAACCGCTTCGCGTGGAACTCATCAGTAGGCACAATCTCCTGTGCAAACCGTGATAGGCTAGTAAACTCAGCCTCGTACTCAATCACAGTCATCGTCCCCTGGGTCAGGAAGAGAAAATCCTCTCTGTAGCGATCCCTCAAAGTAGCCGGGAAGTATTTCTCCAGAAATACTTTAGTGAACGCCTCCCAAGTGCCTCCCACAGTGGTCTTGGCAAATTTTCACCACATGTGAGCACTCTCCCTCAGCTGGAAGGCAGCAAACGTAACCCTCAGATCGTTTTCCTCTATCTAAAGCGTGTCCTAAATCTTGGTGACCAGCTCTAGCCATTTAGTGGCAACTGTGGGGTTAGGATCCCCAAAAAATGTAGGAGGGTCTAGACGAAGAAACCCACGCATCGCGACCGTCGCCCTCGGCTCAGGTACACTCTCCCTTCCCCTAGTGGCCTCAGCCAGTTGCCGGATGGAGCCGACCATCTCACGCAACAGATCTCCCTCACCAACAAGTCCTTGGGGTGCATTAGCATCCCCAACATCTGGGACTGGAATGTCTCTTTGGCAAGAACCACGGCCACGGCCTCAACCTCGGCCTCGTCCTCCCCGTGTAGACATAACGCTAAACGAAAGCAATATAACAAGATAAGCATCCATACAACATGTTATTGGTAACTTAAAAGACAGATCATAGATAAGCATGCTAACACATAGCCACTTAGATCATGTCAACACATATCTCACATATCGAGGAGAACCAATAAGAAAGACTCGTCCATCTGGACAACCTACTCAGATTCCTAGCTAGAAATCACGTCCACGAAACGCATCTCCAACTTAGCTCCCAAGCTTGTTAATCCAAATGCTCGAAAGCAAGACTAATCAATCCTAAGGTCCAACCTCCATGCCCACATATACACAACCAGCTAAACAGGCTATCATGTTTATGTTAGGAAAACACTGTAACACATGCAATCAAACACACATACATCCTCACAAGGTGATGTACCCTTTTTCCCATAGCTCTTAGGTATTCGAAACCTGGCTCTGATACCAAGTTGTCACGCCCCAAACCCTAGGGTCACGCGAAAGCCCACCAAAACCGTTTATAAAAATAAGGTTTATTGTTGGAAAACCATAAGATACAACATTGGATAAAATCCTCACAGTTTAACTCTCATAAACTGAAAAACATGAATTCTCATACATGAATAAATATATCGCCAAAAGGCGTACAAAACCAACCTTCTGAAACAGGCATTACTTGTATAAGTACAAGTCCAAAATAGGAAAACTACAACAAGCTCTCCATCACCACAAGTCTCTAGGTCAACTCTACATAGTCACCAAAAAATATTTTTACAGCAAAAATTCCACACCGTGAGCTGAAGCGCAATAGGAAAAGACAGTAAAGCTGTAAAGCAGGCTATACAATTACACACATACAGGCTCAACCACAGGAGCCTAAAAAATGGTTTTTCGCACAAAAGCCACAAGTTTTCAATTAAGCCACACAGGCCTTAAAAAGGTTTTAATCTGATAAAATCCACGTTTTCGTCCTTCAAATTATGCATATAATCCTCACAGATATCATGCCACAGTTAAGGAAAAGCAGTAAAATAGTTTCCCTCCACTCGGATCACACAGCTGAGGAGAACACAGTAAAATGAGATTCTATTTACCGACTCTTCCACACAAAGATAGGTAACAATTATAGACTCTTGCCCATTACCTTGTTACCACTGAAGGACCACTTGGTAATAACAAGCTCTATACAGAGTCACAACAATGTAACCACTTAGTTTACGGGACATGAGCCCGAGGGTACTAAGCACCCAACCACTCAATTTACGGGACCTGAGCCTGAGGGAGCTGAGCACCCACCCTCAATTTACGTGGACTAACCCGAAGGAACTGAGTACATACTCTGCGCACCTTTTCAGACTTACACCGAGGAGCAATGGAAGCCCAACTCATCACAAACACACCCATTGTCCCTATACATCTATGGAAAACATTTAAAAACCCGTAAAGCAGTTTTACATCGCATGTACAAAAGGATCCAATCCATCCACATGGAGATCTACAAGCATGTAACAACATAGTTTCATAAATCTAAGACTCAACCCCAAGGGTTAGCTCCAAACCTCTAAAAAGTATGATTTTCACAAAATCTACCAACATCTCGTTTTCAAATCTCCTTTTAAAAATCACAGATTTCAACACACCCGGCTCATGTATAAAATCAAGAAAAGGCGTAAAACCCTCTTTTTACCCAAAACCAAGGTTTAAAACATGAAAATCACATTTAAAGCATTTCTACCTGGTGAAAGCAAGTATAATCAAATATATCACCCTTGTAACAGATGTAGGTCTAGAATCCTACCTCAAAGAGCTAAAAGCTCGACGCCTCAAAATCCAACCTCGTCGAAATGAGAATCCGTCTGGATGGATACGAAGCCCACGTCGCCAACAGCAAGGGCCTGCTATCCAACTGCAAAAAATTAAGCCCCAGGCCACCCAAAAGCTAGAGAGAAGGTAGAGAAACAAAGAGAGAGAAGAGATATGTTTGAAAAATATATTTTTGGCCCAAAAACCAAGGCTGCCAGGCTTTATAGAAACTCGTGCCCAAGACCCACCGCTCGAGCTCGATCCCCACTGCTCGAGTGGGCCCCTTGCCGACATAGGCCCGCCACACCACTGCTCGATCGCTCAAGCACCACTCGAGCGGTCACCTCTCGAAGTAGCTCCCTACCACCACCCCACTCGAGAGGACTCCCCACCGCTCGAGTAGTCAACGCTGGAAGAGAAAACTGAAAAAGACAACCAAGCCGAACCCCCGCATGCATAACACGTATAGCCCTTGTACAAAACATACTGTTCTACAACTGGAAACATAAAACCATACACCAAGAGATACATATACGGAAAAGAATACATCAACATATATAAATATCTCAAAAAGAGATGGGTCCGGGTCTCACTGTATAAATCTCTACAAGTAGCCTAATATTATAATTAAAAGTAACAACCTAATATAATAATATAATTTTAAGCTAACTTGTATTTTAACATAAAAAGACATAATACAACATATAAATAATTAAATAATGATAAAACAATATTAAATCATGAAATTGAGATTTAAAATCTAAATTCATCAAATTTAATTAAAATAGTATAAAAATACTTAAAAATATACACAAAGTTACAAAATTGTACAAAAATTAAAATTTAGCCCAATCACCACAACTAAATAATGCTATAATTAAACTAAGATTTATAAATTAAATACTACGCCTAAAATTATTATATTAATTCAAATCATTAATATTCATAGCTAAAAATATACATTAAGTTAATTTTTGGATACAGTTCTTGAACAATGTAGTACATATATATCATTAACTATACAATAAAGCAATAAAATATAACAAAATTTAAAAAATGAAGCCAATTTCCCTCTCATGGCTTGCCAACTTGAGTGTGGGACACTCAAGCCCTTATTTTTTATTATTTTGTATCATAAATTTTAGACATGCATGGGCTTTTAGTGGCTATAGCCATTTTAGGCCTTACATACACATTACAAACCTATTTTAGCTACAAAAAAAATATTTTTAAAAGACCACGAAACCCCATCATTTTCGGCACCCTCTCTCCCTCTCCCTCTCCTGTTATATTTTTTTTCTCTAAGTGTTTGTGAGAGTGTATTAGAGAGAGAAGAGAAAGACCTAAAGTGTATTCATCGAGTTCTTCAAGTATTCTTGGTGTTCTTGTTCAAGGAGCATCCATATACATCATCCATCAGCATATCCAAGGTAGCAACAATATTCTTATACACTTATTTTCTATATTCTAAGGTCATCTTAGCTCCTAAACACCTATAGGTTCAAGATCCATGCTCAACACCATGAGATATGGTTTTGAACCTATTTTCTACTTTTATTCTTTCTCCTCAATCATCTACCATTTTCTTTTGCTTTTGATGCATACAAATGGTATATATTTCATATATAAGTCATATATATGAGAGATATAGCCATGCATGCAAGGGACATGGGCTTAGGAGCCTAGAAAACACCTATTTTCTTCTTACTCAAATCTGTCTAGAGAGAGTTTTTGTCAAAAATCCAATTTTTGCTATTTTTTGAGTGATCTAGACTCATCAAAAGTTTCTAATATTTTTACTGTAGTTTCATGTATATATTATTTGCATGCAAGAATTTTATTAAGGTCCAAATCTTTTTCCTTATTTTTCTAAAAATAGAGAAGTAAATGGGGTTAAAATGGCTATTTGGACAGACCATTTTGAATCCATGCCATTTCCTGTAGAAGTAAGCTCTCAGTGTGATTTTTATGTGGTTGGATAGCTAAACGTCTTATCTTTCTAGCTCCACCGGAATCAACCCGTTTGAATGTGTATAGAGAAAATAGCAATGATTCGCCCAAAGTGTGTCGAATCTGGACACTATTTGGTAGAATATTTATAATAAATTCAAGAAAAATAAAAAAAATACAAGGTCAAGTTCCAGAGCTTCCACACTCAGAGCTACAATTGTAAAACAATTTAAAAATGAATTTTTAAGTCTAATTTCTCATTTATATTTTTTAAACCACTGAGTTTTCGCGCCACTATTTTGAAAATTTTTCTCTACACTGTCACAGAAATTTGTTTTGTTAAAACCGAGGCCTTAGAGGCAAAATTTAAAAGAGTGTAAAACATAAAAAGTGTTTAGAACATCCCAAATGGGGTGCCTACCACATCTCAGATTTTATTTCCAAGTCTAAGTATTTTAAAAACCCTAAAATCAGTAGCTAAAACCTGAAAATCCTGACTGTGGTTAAATGTAATTTAGTGTTAATGCTATTGCTTTGGGTTTCCTATGTTGTGTTATGCATGATTAAATAATTAAAAGGTTTAATTTTGTCTTGATATATTTATTTACATACAAATTTAGTTAAATCGCCGGTCTACGTACATTTTAATTTTTAGTCTAAGCATTTTGAGGTGACTTTAGATTAATTGGTACATTTTTTTACATGCTAAATAATCATATCCATGCATGAATTTTCATGTAAGTTGAAAAATCGTAATTTTAGCATATAGTATCACGCCACATCATCATTGGGTGGGTTTTACGGGGTTCACTTAAAGATTTTAAGAAAGAGATGAAATTGAACTTTAGGATGGTACAATGACACTTGGAGAAATTGTGGCTTTATGCCTCGGTTACTTTTGAATGGTTTTGCCCTTAGTGCTAAATGCACGTTGTTATAAAATGTATTATTGGTGAAGGCAATTTGGGTGGCGTAATAATAATAGTTAGATTTCGCGATCTTGCATTTAACCTTGACCTAAGAGTTGAGGGCTTGAAGTGTTGACTAGTCCATGTCCTTGCCGTCAGTGATAACCCGGCTAGACACTTAGTCCGCTACGTAGTCATCCCACGGCTTGAGGAACGCTCTTTGTCAGTCGGTAGACTTGGTCAGCGTGAAAGGGATCAGGGGGTTTAGGATGGTTTTTCCCAGGTGGGGAGAACATAGAATAATTTAAGTTTAAATTGGATTAGAAAATTTAAATTGGTTGCATCATTCGCATCATTGCTCACTGTCATATTTATTCTGTCATCCTGTTTGCTATGTGCTGACCTGTACTTGGAGAAATTTTTGTATAATTATGTTGTTCCTTCAGAGTTTAGCTCACTACATTTTATGCCAGGTTTTAACGCAGCGAAAGTTCTCACGAACTACCCTATGCCAGAGGAGGTGGAACCGTGGCTCCCATGAGTCGGAACTCTATCAGTCTGCTGCACCTGATTTCTTTTTGAGCTTATCGGACTTAGTGTTGCTTTCTTTAATATTTTTTGATATATACACTTTATTTTGGGTCTGTAACCTTAATCTTATGGTATTCTTACTTTTCTGCATTGATGGGTATTAATCACTTATTACCATTCTGCACCATTATTAGCTAATTATCGCACAATTTTCTGCATTGATGTCTTCGTCAACGAACACGCATTTCTCAAATGGTTCTTCTTCTTCACATATGGCACGAATACCATGAGCCAGAGCCCAGAAGAAAAGTCCCTAAACCGTCTAATAAACTCACAACAAAATATCATACAATACATATCGTATTATACCCAATACAAATTTAAGGGCAAAGAGACAAACAACCTACCATTTTCAACAGGGCAAACATATATAAGAATAATTGTGCGAGTGCATGATGCAGATGAATGCAATGCAATTGCCCAACCCAACGTACTTCCAGAACAATATCATGAATTTCACACTTAAAATTACAGAATAAACTTGATGGGACCTGATCACTGAACCTATCCTCGCCTCGTTGCGAAAAGTAAACCCTCGTCATGGCTACATGCCTTGGCCGTTTTGCGCAATGGCAAAGGCGTGGGGACTAACCTTTATATAATTTTACCCATCCTTATTCCAGGCCAACCAATCCCACCTTAAGGACCAGGATACTCATTAGGTGTCAACCCAAAGTCTAATTAAAGGTAGTGACGAACCCATGGTTCCTAATCCCCCTTTTTATAATAAATTATCTCCTAATTCAATTTCAAATATGGCAACCAGGGATGCCCTAGATCCACAACCACTGAAAAAATGATTTTCATGTCACCCAACCCAATTTGAAAGGTACAGAAGGGACTTTGATAAACCAAAATAAAATATAAGATTGCTCATGATGTGCAATATGATTCTCGTGTGCAATTAATTATGGCATGGCATATAAACATGATATGGCATATGGTACAACTTGCTAAAGCATCAAGTACAAGCATGCGAAGCATAACCATAATTTATGTGACATAGAATCGAACTATTGGCATGAGTTAACTTTATCAAAACTATCATTTTCATACACCAATTACTCATAAAGTTCATATAAAGTTTATATACTCAAGTTTCATAAAATAACATGCCACTCAAGTACTTAGCAAATTTTAAGTAAATGTTTAATTCCTAGTTTTAAAGTTACAACAGTGTTTTGAGTTACCTAGACATGAATTTAATTTCTAAATTTTGAACACCAATTAGATAAAATTATTTTCTATAGCTTTTATATTTAATACTAAGGTCAGATCCTAGGGTAAAAGAGTCATTTATTTTACTTAAGTTAAAACCGTTTAGCTTTTTATAGAGAAAATCACCGAATTTGGGCCTCTATTGGCTACGATTTTGGGGCATCAATTCAAGAGATATGGCTCTGATTTTTGGAGAGATTTTAGTTCAAGATGTTCCCTACAAGTTTCATATTTTGTGCTAAGAAAAGTTATTTAGAAAAAGTTAGTGATTTTGGCCAATTTATAAAAATGGTTCAGTCAACCTAAAAAGGGACTGCAGAATAGGTTTTCAACAGAGAATACTCAAAATCTTTGGGCTATCATCTGATGGTATTTTGGGCTGAATTTTGCTTAGTATTTAGTTTAATATATTATTTACATTTTTCATGTTTACCAATTTTGGATTTGGCCTCTAAAAATTTAGGGTTTTGGTCTCACAAAAAGGTGTGACAGAGAGCAATGTCAGTCACTGAATCTCAACAGTGACTTTGAGAAGTGTTTTGACCTATCAAGACTTCATATTTGTAGCTCATTTTTGGTGGACAGTAAGATAAATATGTCCTCTACAAGTTTTAAGTTTTGGCTCAAACTCGGTTCTCACTATAATTTAGGGTTTTTAGGTCTGCAACTCAGAGTAGTCAAGATCTGACACTTTATGAAAAAAATGACATATCTGACTTCTACCCAATGAAATCACTTCAAACCAATTAGTTATGACATTTTAAATTCGAGGCA
This sequence comes from Heliamphora ciliata, assembly GCA_032360265.1. Taxonomy (NCBI): domain Eukaryota; kingdom Viridiplantae; phylum Streptophyta; class Magnoliopsida; order Ericales; family Sarraceniaceae; genus Heliamphora; species Heliamphora ciliata. The sequence continues at coordinate 11,755 of JAUMHN010421820.1, forward strand.
TTGGTAAGCCCAAAAAATCAAGTTGTTTAGGGTTTTGATAGTCTAGCTCATGTGGTGTCCATTTTTGATATAATTTCTTTGCATATATGTCATGTACTCATATAAACAAAAACTCCAGAACATATTCAAGCCATAAAACTAAAAAATATATACATGCAAGTACATGCAAAGCTTAATCATACACAAATAGTCTACTATTCATCCCTACAACACTTTTTTGGGTTATTCTTTGTTTATTAACTTTAGGGTTGATTATAGAGATGGATTGAGGGCTATTTTATGGGATAATATCATAAGGTTTTAGAAGATTTACTTATATCTTTTGATGCTTAAAAGGTTGAAGAAGAATGGAACTTAGATTTAATGATTCCTCCTTGATTCCTCCTTACTCCTTCCTCCTTCTTACTTCCTTTTTCTCTCCTTCTTCTCTCTTAGAACACTTAAAAATTTTTGGTGGTTCTCTCCCTCACACTCTCAGCCAAATATGGAGAACACAAGGGGTGGTTTGGTTCTTATTTTATACTAAAAATGGTAGTGAAAAATAATTATTGTGTATAAGCTTTATTTTGATTTTTCTTAAATTTGATTGGGTGCATGGGGTGACTATACTCTTTTTGAGAGATATATTCAGATCATGAAAGTGGGATTTCAGCTAGGACTGTTTAGGGAAGTACAAAAGCTGATTTTGTATTATTATGGAGTTTAAATTGTATTTTAGTACCATTTTGTGCAAGAAAATACATAAAATATTAATTTTATATATTTTTTTGGTATCTAAACCTACTAAAATCTATTATATTAATGTATTTATAATTAATTTAGTCTTTTCATGATTTATCATAATTTTAATAGCAATTAATTAAATAGGTGTAGGCTTTTAAGCTAAACTAAGCTAGTTTGACTAGAATTAGATTTTTGACTTATTTATTGTGTAGAGATTTTAAATAATTTTTTTTTTGTTGACCTATATTATTATATTATTATGTATATTACTTGTATAAAAAGTATTAAGTCAAAATAATGATTAATTTATACATCTTTTTCTCATTTTTAAACTTAAAAAGTAGCTTTTGGGGCACATTTCCCTAGGTGGCCGACCACGCAAGGGTAAGTTGGTCATTTTTGTTATTATTTTATCTTTTATTAATTAATTGTGTATAAATATCTAATTTTGGGTATCCATGTATTAATTTTTGAATTTTTAGGATTTTTTGCTGTACTATGGGCAAAATGGACATTTTACGATTTTTGGGTCAAATTAGGATTTTGGGTTGAGCTAGGGTTTCTCTCATTCATGCAGCGACCTAAGTTCTCATTGTGTATCCGTCACTAATACTAGGGTTTGAGCTGGGATATTACAATCTAGGTGGTTACTACTATGGTCCAGACCGGGGTGTTACAGGGGTAGTGGTGGTCATGAATTTGAAGAAGATTCATCCAACCGAGGTTGGTGAGCCAGTTAGAGAATTTCATCTATATGGAATTAAAAAATTGGAAACCAATAAATCGGCCAGGGATTACTTTATGAATCGCAGAAGAGGCGAAATACAGATTTTTGTATTTGGAGAACTGAAACTTGAGAGAAGATGCCATTCCTATGTCCGTCGTTGGCATTGTAGCTGCCATAGTCTTTGATTTCTTCTTCTTCGTTGCCCTAGGGCTAGACGGTCCTTCAGCCTAGCGTTTACTTCCATTACCCATGGTTCTAAGTGGCATGAACTGTGAGAGAGAGAGGGAGGGAGGGAGACGAAGACACAGAGAGAGAGAGAGAGAGAGAAAGGTGAGTCGACTCTAGGGTTCTTAGAGGGAAACGAAGAGGGAGGAGACGAACAATCATTTTGGAACTGAACGATTTTTTGAGCGCGAATGAGAAAGGGGGAGGAAAAACCGTATATATATATATATATATATATATATAAGCTTTATGAATTATGTCGACCCTAATTCCATTTGAGTCAACACTTTTCATGCGACAAAGGGTGTGTCCAAAGATAGAAATTGTGTCGACATTTTTTAGCATAGTGGCGACCCTTTTATTTCATTGAGTCGACACTCTTCATGGAATGCGTCGACTCGAATATTTCCAAGAGTAAGAATTCGAATCGTGTCGACACTATATAGCTAGGGTCGACACTTTTAACAAAATGTGTTGATACTATATAGCTTTTGAGTCAACCCTTTCACACATGTGTCGACCCTTTTTATCATTGAGTCAATACTTTTCACACATAAAATAAAGCATGAAAAGCATTGAACAAGCATTGAGCATGCATTGTTAGTATGTCATTTAAGCATCAATTTGGAGCACATAGCATACCAAATGCTCTTCTGATATAACATAATCTTTCTTCATTTAAAGATTTGGTGAATATATCAGCAAGTTGGTGGTCTATACCTACAAATTCAAGTTCTATGTTACCTTTTTTAACATAATCTCTAAAGCAATGATATCTAATCTCAATATGCTTTGTTCTAAAGTGTTGTATAGGGTTCTTAGATATCTTAATGACACTAGTGTTATCACATTTAATGAGAATATGATCTAAACTTACACCATAGTCTTCTAGTTATTGTTTCATCCAAATAACTTGTGCACAACAGCTACCAGCTGCAATGTACCCGTTCTTAGCTGTGGATAAGACTACTAAGTTCTGTTTTTTGCTAAATCATGATATTAAAGAGTGTCTTAAGAATTGACATGTTCATTTTGGACTCTTCCTATCAATTTTATAATCGGTAAAATCTGCTTCAGAATAGCCAAATAACTCAAAGGTTATTCCTCTAGGATAGAATAATCCTAGGTTTTATGTACCTAAGAGGTATCTAAAGATGCGTTTAACAGCTGTTATATGTGATTCTTTAGGATTAGCTTGATATTTAGCACATATACATACACTTAATTGTTAGGATTGGTATACTAAAAATTATATTTTTAGTATTTAATTTTATTTTAATAAAATTAATTTTTATTTTATGAGAATCTTAATAAGCAATGTATATGTATATTATTTATTTAATGTTATACATAATACCCTTTATTCTGTACAGTATTTAATCTGGTGTGTAGAGTACGACTTGCACACAGAAGATAAGACTTTAGATTTTTGCAGAATATAAGTTTTATATTCACAATTTAGATGAAAATGGACATATTATCGGTAGGACTATAGTACAGAGTTTTAGTAGGTCTGGCTTTGTACGGAGAACAAATAGCGTCATCTATTGTTCCGACTCTTTGTGCTAGTATATTTTGTGCGTATTGAATGGGACAAATTGTGATAATTAATTTTATACTGATTATATAAATTAATTCACACCCCAAGATTATTATGAATAGTTCTTACGGTCTTAATCCTGAAATAATTATTAATTTGCGTATATTTAATATTCGTTGTTTTGATTCATTAGAGAGTGCGATCTTATATGGGTCTATATTTTCAGTGAGTTAGATATCAGTATTATTTATATAGTGAATATTAATTATTGATGAAATTCACGTCCCAAATGATCGGGATTAACGATATCCCCTTAAGTAAGCTTGTAAGTTTTGACTAGGCCAAACCCTACAGGTGGATTTGATTATTCGGTTGTCAAATAAGTTAAGTAGAAGGATTTAAGAAATTTCAAGATGCCGATTAAATTAAATTGTCACTAATTGAATTTAATTGGTAGGTATAGGGAATATTAACGTGGAGAGACGAGTTAAGCATTTAATAACAAGAGCTCAATGCGAAAAGATCTTGTGACTATGCCTTAGAGTGCAATTACAGTTATTTAGTGGTGTGAACTATAATTTAGTATTTTATGAAAATTACAAAAACCGCTGTGAGGTTTGCTTAATTGCAAAAATCGTTGAATGCGTTTCTGTGTTCCACTAGAAGTCTTTGTTATAATTGTTAGGGTTGCTATACTGAAAATCATATTTTTAGTATTTAATTTTTTTTTTAATAAAATTAATTTTCTATTTTATGAGAATATTTATGAGCAATGTATGTGTATCATTTCTTTAATGTTATGCATGAATGTCCGATATTCTGTATAGTATTTAATCCGGTATGTAGAGTACAGCTTGCACACAAAAGATCAGATTTTAGGTTATTACAGAATATAAGGTATATGTTCACAATTTAGATGAAAATGGACATATCATCGGTACGACTGTGGCACAAAGTTTTAGTAGGCCTGTCTTGATTACGGAAAATAGATAATAGCGTTGTCTATTATTCCGACTCTCTGTGCAAGTACACTTTATGTACACTGAACGGGACATTTAGAATAATTAATTTTATACTGACTATATAAATTAATTCACACATCAAGGTTATTATGAATAGTGCTTATCCTCTTAATCTTGAAATAATTATTAATTTGCATATATTTAATGTTCGATGTTTTGATTCATTAGAGGGTGCGATCTTATATGTGTCTATATTCCCGGTGAGTTGGATAGCGATATTATTTATATGGTAAATATTACTTATTAACAAAATTCACATCCCGAAAGATCAGGATTGACGCTACCCCCTTAAGAAAGCTTATAAGTTTTGACCGGGCCAAACCCTGCAGGTAAATTTGATTATCCGGTAGTCAAATAAGTTAAGCGGAAGAACTTAAGAAATATTAAGATGCCGATTAAATTAAATTACCAGTAATTAAATTTAATTGGTGGGTATCTGAAATCTTAACGTGAGAAAAATGGTAAGCATTTAATAACATGAGCTCAATATTATATGGTCTTGAGATTATGAGTCAAAGTGCAATTATAATTCTTTAGTGGTGTGAACTTGTCACGCCCCAAAATTCAGAGTCCCGTGAAAATTCATCAAACACCAGAGGCGTACAATTATAATTTAAACACCAGAGGCGTACAATTATAATTTAAATCCACCTGTTGAAATTAGAAGAATACCCAACATGCAACTCTCATAAGCAATAAATAACATATTCAACAGGAATAAATATATCGCCCAAAGGCATACAAAACATGCCTTCAAGCAGGCATACAAAAGGAAAACTAGAAAAGTCTTCCGCCACCACAGGTATCACTAGATCAACTCCTCATGATCAACAACCTCCAAACCTGAAAATGATTTTACAACAAAATCCCACACCGTGATCCGAAGCCCAATAGAAACAGACTATAAAGTTGTAAAGCAGGATATGCAATCATATAATGGAAGCGAAGTCAACCACAAATCCAAAAGATTTTACGTCATAAAACCCTAAGTTTCCAACAAACCTCCAAAACAGTTTTCCCTCCCCAATCAAGCATTTATACAATGCAAAACAACGTTTTATAGTTGAAGGAAAACAGTAACCAAAACGTTATTTTTCCACTCGGATGACACACCGAGGAAAGATAAAATGAATCCTATGTACTGACTCCGTCACAAGGGGACAGAGGAAACAACTATAGACTCATGCCCCTTACCCAATCCCTATATATCATAGGACCAGTTAGGTAATGGCGGGTTCTATACGAAGTACCATAACGTTAAAGCTAACTTTACGGACTAACACCGAAGGAAAAGAGCACCTACCACCTTCTTTATGGGAACTACCCCGAAGGACGAGGGTACCTACACTGCGCATGTTTTCGGACTTCCACCGAGGGCAATTCGTGCCAAATACCAGCTATCCTAGTACATCTAGAGAATCATTTCACAAAATCGTCACGTAGCTCAACTACGAAAACATTTCCATAAAATACATTATACATGTATTTAGATCATCCATCAATATGGAGATCAATATTTTTCTCCGTTTTCAACAAAACATTTCAAAAATGAGACTCAACCCCAAGCGTTAGCTCCAAACCTCAAAAACCCTAAGTGTTGAGAATTTTATCAAAAACAGCCATGTTCCACAAAACCACCGTTTTCACAACCACCTTTTGAAAACCATACATTCACATGTCATATACGGTAATAAACCAAGAAAATCAAAAAATATGCTTTTTACCCGTAAAACAAGGTTTAAACACAAATATGAAATTTTATGTATTTTTTATCCAGTGAAAACACATATAATTACATAAAACACCCTTATACAGCAATAGGGTCTAGAATCCTCCCTCGGCGAGTCAAAACTCGAAGTCTCAAAAATCGAACCACGTCGAAACAAGAATTTGATCAGTCGATCACAAAGCTAGTAGCGTGAATAGCAGGGATCCATAAGCTGATCGTCGAAAACTATGCTCGGTCAACACAAGATTATAGAGAGAAGGCAGAGAGAATGAAAGAAAAAGATTTTTCCCAAACGTCAAGCCCCTAGAATACTTATAGGCTCGTAAAAAACCACGGTCTAGTTGACTGAAGTGGTCCCTTCAATCGACTGAAGGAGTTCCAAAACTCCAAAACTCTTAAACCGCCACTATCCAGTCGACCAAACTCCCCCGTCTAGTCGACCGAACTGGAAAAACGAGGTTCAGTCGACTGGGCCAACCCCTCCAGTTGATCGAACCTCAGGGCAGAAGCGTACTGGTTTATGCTTCGATTTTACAGCCCACAAACCATCCCAACAAACCTAGACAAGGTTAGAGAAAGTGTAAAACACATCTACACATGTTGTTCTATAACTCCAAAGTATAAACCATATATCGATGATATACATAACATGAAAGAAACACATCAACATGTATATATATAAAGAATAAAGCGGTACCGGGTCTCACAACTCTCCCCCCTTAAGGAATTTCACCCCCAAAATTCACTACAAGGTCACGAGGTGAATAACTCCGGGTATCTAGCACGAACCCCAGACTCAAGCTCCCAAGTCGCTTTCTCAACACTGTGATGAAGCCACTGAACCTTGACATAAGCAATCGTTCTCCCTCGTAACACTTGCTCCTTTGTATCTAGGATCTTCACTAGACGCTCCTCATATGTGATATCCTCATCGACCCGTAGCTCGGCCCAATCTAACACATGTGAAGGATCGAGCTCATACCTTCGAAGCATAGATACGTGAAAGACGTTGTGCACAGATGCTAACTGAGGTGGCAAGCCCAGACAGTATGCTACTATGCCAATCCTTTCCAGGATCTCGAATGGCCCAATAAAACGTGGTGATAGTTTCCCGCTAAGGCCAAACCTCATCAACCCTCTGCGTGGCGAGACCTTCAGAAACACGTAATCTCCCACTACAAACTCCAAAGGTCTCCTTCTCTGATCGGCATAACTCTTCTGGCGTCTTTGACCGGTCACCAAACGCTGACGAATCACTACAATCTGCTCTGTAGTCATCCGTACTAAGTTGGGTCCCAAAACAGTGGTCTCACCCATCTCTATCCAACACACCGGCGATCTACACGGCCTACCATATAGAGCCTCATATAGTGCCATCCCAATACTGAACTGATAGCTGCTGTTGTATGCAAACTCTGCCAATGATAGATGATCCTCCCAAGAACCCCAAAAATTAAGCACACAAGCTCTCAACATGTCCTCCAAAATCTGGATGGTCCACTCAGACTGACCGTCAGTCTGTGGGTGAAAATCTGTGCTGAAAGTCAAGCTAGTTCCCAAAGCATCCCGAAGACTCTGCCAAAAGCGCGATGTAAAGCGCGGGTTTCGATCAAAAACGATAGTCACAAGTACTCCATGTAGTCGAACTATCTCCCGGATGTACAATATGCTCAATTTGTCCACTAGATCTCTCACTCGAATAGGGAGGAAGTGTGCAGACTTCGTCAACCTATCAACCACAACCCAAACAGCATCGTGTCCCGCCGACGATCGAGGAAGTCCCGATACGAAATCCATCGTGACATTCTCCCACTTCCACTCAGATATAGGCAACGGCTGTAACAATCCTGCCGGTCGCTGGTGTTCCACCTTTACTTATTGACAAGTAAGGCACCGAGACACAAATTAGATCACGTCCCTCTTCATTCCCGTCCACCAGAACTGACGGCGCAAGTCATGATACATCTTCGTGCCTCCTGTGCAACAGCACATCACTACTCATTACTACACAACTCAATGCCTCGTTATCGGATCACTGATACCAAGGCTACAGATCAACTTCAAGTCAGACATGATTGTCGTCGTCCGACAAAACAACATGATGACTATCATCCGACCTCAACTCCAACTCATAACACATACGTCAATCCCCTAAGTCCACAATAGCAAAACATTCGAACCCAAGACACCAACCAAGACTTGGATCTTACACTTAGCAATTTCCTCACATCCAGAACTCATCACAGCCCCTTCGTTCCCAACCAAACAATCACATTGGTCCGAACAGGCTACGCCAACCAAGGTTTCTTAAACATCATACCCTTCATAATTCATACTTTATCACACTCTTGGGACCACTGTCTACACAAACAACAGTTATGCCAAAGCACAACACTTACCACAGTCGACTGCTACTCCTCGACTCCAAGAACTCTAAGCAGTTCCAAGCCCCAAACAGGACCCAAGCTAGACTCACAAAAGTCTACCAGAAACCCACCATACACATATTACAACTGCACTGTTCCAACAAAATCCCCGCTCTGCCAAGAGCTAGAAGTACAACCATACACACACAACGGTCAATGATCCTCAACTGATCACTACAAAAGAAGTCTACGTCTCACCATTAACTCCCTTGTCTATCAAGAACAAATCACTGCTTTGCCAAGAGCTAGAAGTACAACCATACACACAACGGTCAACGATACTCAACTGATCACTGCAAAAGAACTCTACGTCTCAACATCAACTCCCTTGTCTATCAAGAACAAACAGCATAGGGAACACAACCCATATCACACAACAAGCCATACTGACCAGGTTACCACGACCTATCATGTTTACCACACTCTTTTACGGTCTTCCACCGTGGGAGAATACCAACCCCATCATGCAATTGTTTACAGTTCCCAACCGCAGGAGCAATCGGATCCCAGGTCACACACACAGACGTTCAGATATAGAGCGTCTCGCACCATGCGTCGAAGCTACGAAGAATCCATCTTATAATCACCCAATTATGGCGACACAAGTTCTCGAGTCACAACTCCAAGGGTCACAACACGGGTACAAATCCACTGAGATTACACAGTCTTAGAACACAACCAAATCTAAACGAATAAAGAACCGGGCATCTCTATCCAACCGAGATGAAACAACTCGTGCTAGACAATCATTTACAAAACAATCGTCTACAAGAAAACTCTCTCTCTCCTTCCATCCAAAGGAAAGATAAAGGCCAGCAAGAAACCATGATTCAACCTCAGCGTACTGAGAGTGCTCCTCAATACTTAGTCTCTAAAGTGCTCTGTAAGTCCTACCTCGAGGCCACATTGACTACAGTCACACAGCTGTTGTCAACTCCGATCACAATACTCAGGTCATCCGCTACGCCAAGCTCTCTCTGACATCATTCACACACGTGAACACCATCAATTCGCGTACCTGGCACAATACAACCCATTGTACCCAAAACCTCACTTCACAAGATTACGCTACACAATTTAACTCCTGCTAGGCAAACCACAATCACGTCACAGCCTCGAGCTCACTGTCCAAGGCACAACATCAAACAAAAGGAACCCAATCCTGAGACCTTTCATCTAGAGTTACTAATAACTCCCTCAACCATGCAGACACCTTTCGTACTTTCATTCTCAAAGCACACATCGATCACAGGCATCGTACCCTACGATTTCTCACCTATCACCCCAAACCAGCCAAACTACACGGTACACTACTGAACCTTATTACTCAACACTACATTCTCGTGGGCAAACAACATACCCGTCTCTGAACCGAAGGTGGAACACAAACAACCTCCAAACATATCATACCCAGGATACGTCATCTCAGCACTAAGCCAACCACATGAACCTAGCACGGTTCCCAAATTCGATCTCCTAATCACTAGGATATCGACCAAACCACGAACTTACATTCCCGTAGGAATTTCACAAAATTGACATTCGTCGCAGGGACTCTTACACACACATTCCCATATAGCCATAACCCATGCTATTCCCAGCATAACTGCAACTCATACTCATTCCCATATCCTTGAGCTCACGCACTCATAACTCAAGTCTCAAACCTCAAGGAGGTATACAATGTCCAAGGTCATCAGAACTACTCTAACTACCTACAACATCCTCAGATGCTACTCTGACTACCGTCAACATCCCATTGATCATCATCGATATCCTGATTACCAGGGAATATCTCCAGAACCACACGTTCTGCTATCTCAACATACTCCCAGCTAAGGATTATCACGCTCCCATCCACTATGTTCCCGTCTATATCCCATCTTGAGTATACGGCTCATGACATAGCATGGCTCACGACGTACCTAATCCATCACATGGCCAGAACTATATACCCAAACCACGGTATCGTCACCTCGAAAGGGGTACAGGTTATAAAGAAAGAAAACATGAAACACGAAAGCCTAAGGTCGATCTATCATGTTATTTCTACCACATGCCACATAATCATGCTAACATATAGCCATAACGATTATGCAGACACAACACCGATACCGAGGAGAACCGACAAGAATGACGCGTCACTTTGGATAACCTACTTAGATTCTTTGCTAAAAATCACGTCCATGAAATGCATTTCTAACTTGACTCCCAAGTTTGTTAGTCCAAACGCCCGAAGGCAAAACTAATCAATCCTAAGGTCCAACCTCCATGCTCACATATACACGACATCAACATGCTCATGTTCCAAACACAGGCAACCAAGCACACACACATCCTCACAAGGTGATGCGCCCTCATCTCCCATAGCTCATAGGTATTCGAATCCAGAGCTCTGATACCAAGTTATCACGGCCCAAAATCCAAGGTCACGTGAAAATTCACCAAACACCAGTTTTATGAAAATAAGTTTTTATACATTTAAATCCACTTGTTGAAATCAGAAGAATACCCAACATGCAACTCTCATAAGCAGTAAATAACAGATTCAACAGGAATAAATATATCGCCCAAAGGCGTACAAAACATGCCTTCAAGCAGGCATACAAAAGAAAAACTAGAAAAGTCTTCCGCCACCACAAGTATCACTAGATCAACTCCTCATGATCAACAACCTCCAAACCTGAAAATGATTTTACAACGAAATCCCACACCGTGAGCGGAAACCCAATAGAAACAGACTATAAAACTGTAAAGCATGATATGCAATCATATAATGGGAGCGAACTCAACCACAAATCCAAAAGGTTTTACGTCATAAAACCCTAAGTTTCCCATAAACCTCCAAAATAGTTTTCCCTTCACAACCAAGCATTTATATAATGCAAAACAACATTTTGTAGTTAAAAGAAAATAGTAACCAAAATGTCATTTTCCCGCTCGGATCACACACCGAGGAAAGATAAAATGAATCCTATGTATCGACTCCGTCACAAGGGGATAGAGCAAACAACTATAGCTTCTTACCCCTTACCCAATCCCTATACATAATAGGACCGGTTAGGTAATGGCGGGTTCTATACGGAGCACCATAACGTCAAAACTAACTTTACGGACTAATACCGAAAGAAAAGAGCACCTACCACCTTCTTTACGGGAACAACCCCGAAGGACAAAGGTACCTACACTGCGCACATTTTTGGACTTCTACCGAAGGCAACTCGTGCCAAATACCCGCTATCCCGGTACATCTAGAGAATTATTTCACAAAAATCATCACGTAGCTCAACTACGAAAACATTTTCACAAAATACATTATACATGTATTTAGATCCATCCATCAACATGGAGATTAAATAAAAATATTTTTAAAATATTTTTTCTCGTTTTCAACAAAACATTTCAAAAATGAGACTCAATCCCAAGGGTTAGCTCCAAACTTTCAAAACACCAAGTGTTGAGAATTTTATCAAAAACTACCATGTTCCACAAAACCACCGTTTTAAAAACCACTTTTTGAAAATCATGCATTCGCATGTCATATACGGTAATAAACCAAGAAAAGCAAAAAACATGCTTTTTACCTGTAAAACAAGGTTTAAACACAAATATGACATTTCATGTATTTTCTACCCAGTGAAAACACATATAATTACATAAAACACCCTTATACAGCAGTAGGGTTTAGAATCCTACCTCGACGAGTCAAAACTCGAAACCTCAAAAATCGAACCACATCGGAATAAGAATCTGATCAGTGGATCATGAAGCTAGCAACGTGAATAGTAGGGATCCACAAGCTAATCATCGAAACTGTGCTTGATCAACATAAAATTATAGAGAGAAGGCAGAGAGAATGGTAGAAAAATCCTTTTCCCAAACGTCACAGCCCCTGGAATACTTATAGGCTCGTCAAAAACCGCGGTCCAATCGACTGAAGTGGTCCCTTCAGTCGACTAATGGAGTTCCAAAACTCCAGAACTCTTAAACCGCCACTGTCTAGTCGGCTGAACTCCCCAGTCCAGTCGACCGAACTAGAAAAACTAGGTTCAGTCGACTAGTCCAACCCCTCCAGTCGACCGAACCTCAGGGCAGAAGCGTACTGGTTTATGCTTCGGTTTTACAGCCCACAAACCATCGCAACAAGCCTAGATAAGGTCCAAGAAAGCGTAAAACACATCTACACATGTTGTTCTATAACTCTAAAGCATAAACCATATATCGATGATATACATAACATGAAAGAAACATGTCAACATGTATATATTTAAAGAATAAAGCGGTACAGGGTCTCACAGAACTGTAATTCAGTGTTTGATGGCAATTCCAGAAATCGTTGCTAGTTTTCCATAATTACAGATACCGCTAAGAGGTTTGCTTAATTGTAGAAACTGCTGATACGTGTCTGTATTCCATTAGAAGTCTTACTCATAATTACTCCACAGGTCCATGTTGTTGCCATATATATATGCGGGCAGGCTAACCCAGTTTCATAACTTATCTTCTACGATTAAAATTGTCCTGGTTTTGTCGATACGAGTTCTCGGAGGATTATAACCCACACTATATCCAGGAGTCGCATAAGGGAATACAGTAGAAGATCTGACAGGAGCTTCAACTTGGATTCAAATCGTAATTGAAGATTCGACTGGTAAAAAGGTATTCTTCTAAATTAGCTTTGGATGCACGAGTTTTATTTTGATCGTTCGTTACCAAAAGTTTTATTTGGAGCTTGTTTTGGCATTTGCTCATCTAGTTAATTTATTTTAGATAATTGTTTGCAAAAAAAAAAAATCTTGACAGTATTGCCTCCAACAATTGGTATCAGAGTTGTTTTATTTTTTGTTTTCAGTTATCAGGGCCAGGTAGTTTTAGAACTGTTTCTAACTTTGTTTTACAGGCGTTCTTATCCCGATTTTATGATCGTCATTTATTTTTCATGTTTGATTGAATGGTGTGAATGATGATTTTTTTTAATCGCGGGGGTTGAACGTGATAGATTGAATGTGAGTCTTCGGGACATAAGATCGATGTAATAGATAGTTTTATATTTTTAAATATCTATTTAAATTATTTAAGAACATGTTGAATATATCCAATAACGGAGGTGACACCGGTAGTGGTTCGAATTTTTACGGGTCACAGATCGTCGTAAGTTTTTTATGATTTTAAATAGTTTTTTTTGGTGAGTTTTTTTTACAGTATTTATGAATAAAAAAATAGCATAAAAAATAAGTCAAAAACAGCGATGAAAAATCACCAAAATAGCCCCAGTTTTGGCGACGATTTTTATGATTTTTTGGGCCATTTTTGGGACATTTTTTGGGCAATTTTTTAAAAATAAAATGGCAGTAAAATATACCTCAAAATACTATCAAAAACTGAAAAACATTGGACCAAAATCACAACCCAAACAGGCGGCAAATAGGCCGGCGGTGGCGACACTCAGCGGCAGCAACTTCCATGCAATTTTTCGATAGATTTTGGGCTACTTTCGAGCAGTTCTTCTGACATAAAGATTCTACTTTTTGAGAGCTTTTTAACGATATAAAATACGTCAAAAATAGAGTTCGGAAAGAGATCAAAAAAGCCTCGAAAAGTTAGCGGTTCTAGGCAGCGGCATTGGTGAGCGGCGGCAATCTGCTCTAGGAAGTTTTTCAGTGGTTTTTTGAGTTGTTTTGAGCAGATTTTTTCATAGAAAAATAGTACTTTTCGAGAGCTTTCTTTTGATATAAAGTACGTCAAAATGGAGTTCGGAAAGAGGTCAAAAAAGCCTCAAAAAGTTGGCAGCACAGTGCTGTGGCGGGCAGCAGCGTTTGTTTAGGTTCGGGTGAATTTTTTAGCCGTTTTCGGTACTGGTTTCGAGCAGATTCTTGACAAAAAAAATTTATAATTCGAGAGCTTTTCAACGGTATAAAGTTCGTCCAAAATGGAGCCCGGATGAGGCGGCAGGAGCCGCCTGAAGGTGGCGGCAGGAGCCGCTTGAAGGTGGCAGCAAGGTGGTGCCGGCGGTGGCTGGTGGTTGCCGGTGACTTTCTCTCTCCCAAAGTTGATTTTGATGTATATTCTGGTATATACGAGATTAATTTGATATATATTAATATATCAGATAGTATCAGGAAAGCTTGATGCAATTAAGACACTGAATCAAAGGCGAACAATGATTAAAACTGCTGATTCTCTTAGGGAGACTGAAACATCTCACTGTTTCACTTGGATTATAAAATTGGGTTTATATGCATATTCTGTTTGTATGTATATGATCTGGGTAGATGATTGAATATCTATTTTTTTATCCTATTAATTTAATTAATTCAAAATTTTAGTTTTAATTAAAATATTTTGTAGTAAAAATTAAAATTAAGTTTTTTTAATTAATTTTAATTAAATAGAAAAACTTTAGATATTTTATTTTTTACAAAATATCATGTTTAAGATTTTTTTTAATCGGATTATTTGGAAAAACGTGAGAATTAATTAAATAAAAAAATATTTAATCAAAATAAATTATTATTTTTCGAAAAATGTGAAAAAAAAATATAAAATAAATAAATCCATTTAATCACTACGTTAGCTGAAAAGCTAAAGAAAAAATTGTGCATTTATTAAATTTTATTTGTTACGCATTTAAACACGAAAAGATAGTTTGATAAACCAGAATCATTAGAATCGTGCGCACGGGAAGATGTTTAATTTTTTCAAATCATGTGATTTTCGAAATTAATAAATTTATTTTAATTAAATAGATTTTATTATCCTAAAAATATTTTAAAATCTAAGCAGGAGAGGGAATTTATTTATAGATAAATTATGCGGTCTCCATCACCAGTTTGTAGGTGATGCAATTAAACTCTGCGTAGTGGTAGTAAGGCCTTCCTCCCCATCAAACAGTTTAATTGCTGTATCGCTAGTACAAACCTCCTTTATGGATAAATCTGGATAATTGTTAGTGTGAATTACTTCTCCATCTGAAGGGTTCATTACGAAGCGATTGATTTGGATTAGATGATGGTTAACACTTAGTTATATATAATAGTATCCTCTGTATCTAAGTCACTGCTATTATATACTGGACCGAAGTTATGTTTGTTATTTAATTTTACTTTTCATTGCCAGTTGCCTAGATAGTAAAATTAAAATGAATTGACCTGTCTAGTCTTATAAAGGATAGTAAACGTCCTCCCATCGAGACATGCTATTCTCAAGTTAATAGGATGCTAGCGAATTAATTTTCAAATTGTAGAGGGAACCAAATTAAAATGAATTCAACATTTTGCTCATCATAATTAACGATTATTTTTAATTATGTGATTTTCAGGATTAAAATAGATTTCAACCCACTCGCTTCTATACTCAAAGAAAACAAACTTACGGGACTGAATTTTGTTGACTGAAAATGTAACTTGGATATAGCTTTAACTACAAATGGTATTCCTTCAATACCAAGAAATGTATTTGTTTCTAAAAAAGGTTCTTCCTCTGAGTCGAAAGACATGAAGAAGAAAAAGGTTCAGAAATAGGGCGATAGTTTTCAAGGTAGTTAGTGGGCCACGGACTGATGTGAAAAAGTCGAAAGACAGATGTTTTCATTGCAACCAGACCCGGTCCTGGAAAAATCTATGTCTAGTATTTCTCAAAAGGCAGAATAAATCTATGTCTATGTAGATACGGGAGTCACTAATCATGTTTGCAATTCATTGCAGAGATTTTAGGAAATCCTACAACTTAGTGATGGGGAGATTTACCTGCATATGGGTAATAATACAAATGTAACAGCAGTTGTAGTAGAAGATGTCATTCTCAATTTTGGTAGAAATCGAATTTTAATATTGAGATATTGTCTTTATGTAACTTCCATTAGAAGGAACTTAGTTTTCATTTTTGGATTGGCTAAATACGGATATTTGGTTTATTTTAATAACTCTGTGGTTATTAAGGATAATAATCGAGTTATCTATTTTGGAACATTACTTCAATCTCTCCTACACGGCAACTGACTAAAATGAATAACACATCTAATTTATTATATAAGAGAAAGTTTTCTTCTTTAATAAACTAAACGTTTCTTTGGCACTTACGCTTCGGTCATATTAATCTAAAAAGGATAAACAGACTGGTAGAAGATGGACTTTTGAGTTCATTGAAAGTGAAGACACTTACAGTCTGTGAATATTGCTTAGAAAGTAAAATAACCAAGAGACCCTGTTCAGCCAAAGGTTATAGAGCTAAAGAACCGTTGGAGCTGATTCATTCTAATGTGTGTGGTCCTATGACAATCCGGGCTAGAGATGATTTTGAGTACTTCATCAGGTTCATTGATGACTACTCAATGTATGGATACATTTACCTAATACACCGTAAGTCTGAAAATTTTGAGAAATTCAAAGAATTCAAGGCAGAGGTGGAGCGGAGAAGCGTCTGCGTAAAAATATCAAATTACTACGACCCGACCGTGGTGGAGAATACCTTTTTGGAGAGTTTAAGGACTACTTGTTATCAGAGGAGATTACATCCCAGTTGACTGCACCTGGTACTCCGCAGCAGAATGGTGTAATAGAAAGAAAGAATAGGACTCTTATGAAAATGGTAAGGTCCATGATGAGTTATTCATGTTTACCCGATTCGTTTTGGGAACTCTTCTTAGAGACAGCGGCTTACATTCTGAACTTGGTACCTTTTATGTTCGTACCTTTTACTCCCACAAAATTGTGGACCGGGCATAAGCCTAGTCTAAAACACATTCGAATTTAGAAGTGCCCAGCACATGTGCTGAAAGGAAACTCGGGGAAGTTAGAACCGAGGGCAAAAGTCTGTTTCTTTGTAGGGTATCCCAAGGGAACGAAGGGTGGTCTGTTTTATAATCCTAAGGATCATAAAGTCATTGTTAGCACCAATACCCGATTTTTAGAAGAGGATTATATTATAGATCACAGGCCCAAAAGCAATATTATTCTAGAAGAATTGAAAGAAAATACCAGTAAAACATAAGAAAAAGTCACTAATATCCCATTAGCTCGTCGTAGTGGGAGGATTATTAGGACAGGTGCAAATCAAGAACAGAGTGCTGATGCACAGGGTTCTGATTCTGCACAGCGTGTTACTGCTAGTACACAGGCGCGGGTAGTGTCTTGTCG
Organism: Heliamphora ciliata; assembly: GCA_032360265.1. Taxonomy (NCBI): domain Eukaryota; kingdom Viridiplantae; phylum Streptophyta; class Magnoliopsida; order Ericales; family Sarraceniaceae; genus Heliamphora; species Heliamphora ciliata. Next base: position 29,281 of record JAUMHN010421820.1, read on the forward strand.
TAGTGGGACGGTTGTTCATCAACCTGACCGGTATATGTTCTTGGGAGAGCCTTTTGACAGAATCCCGACATAACTAGATACTGAGCCCTATAACTACAATGAAGCACTTCAAGACAAAGATGCAGATCTTCAGCAAAGGGCTAACAATTCAGAGATTGAATCTATGTATTCTAATCAGGTCTAAGAACTTGTAGAACCACCAAAAGGGATAAAGGGTTCAATTAGAAAGAAGGGATCGATTATGAGAGAACCTTTTCGCCGGTAGCCATGCTTAAATCTATCTGGATTCTCTTATCAATTGCCGCTCATTTCAATTACCAAATCTGGCAAATAGACGTCAAAACAGCTTTCCTTAACGGAAGTCTTGATGAGTGTATCTATATGATACAACCAGACGGATTCATTGCAAAGGGTTCTCAAACTCTCTTTTGTCATAACACCCTTATTTTTGTTTCCTTGTTAAAAATAGAATTTTATGTATCTTTTATTTGGTACATTTTCATCATATTAATGCTAACTTAGCTTGTTTTGGCAATGTGCACATTTTAGTTACTTTCTTCAAAATTATGCCTAGAATAGTTTAGCTTATTTTGTAACAATTCATGTTTAGATAATTTTAACATACTTTTATTCTTTTATGCATACCATAATAGTATAGTTTATTTTGATGAAATTGCATGCCAGTGTGCTCCATGTATCCTTTAGTTAGAAATTGTATGCCATAGGACTTAGGATTTTATCCCTTTATTTGTTTTGATTTAGAGTGCTATGTACATATGTTATATATTTTCTATAATTGATTTTGGATGTTCTCTCTTTGGCTCCATTTTTTTTATTTGCATGCATTTGAGGAATTCTATTAAAGAACCAATGATGATTAGTAGAGGTCAACCTTGTGGTTGGGCGAACGGGGTGCCTAACACCTTCCCCGATTCATATCTTAGTCCCCGAACCCTCTTTATTTGGTTAAACGTTTTAAAGATCAGTAGCTATTTTTGTTTTTCTTAGTTTTTCTCAAAAACTAAGTGGCGACTCTATTTTCAACATAAAAGGATTTTCAAAATTTGGCTTTCAAGGTGTTAAAACATTTTTCAAACATCTTTGAATTTTCTTATTTTTGAAACATTTTCAAAATTCCAAAATCCTAGCGCGACACCATCAGAAACTGGTTATACCTGGAGAAGCCTTCCATGAATGACAATAAAGCATCCCCCGTTGTACTTTCTACCAAAACATCAATGTGTGGTAGTGGAAAGTAATCTTTTAGGCTAGCCTTGTTGAGGTCTCAAAAATCTACGCAGACTCGAATATGACCGTCCTTCTTTAGAACCGGCACGATGTTTGCTGTCCATTTCGGATACTCAATTACCATCAGGAATCCAGCGTTGATTTGTTTGGTAACTTCTTCTTTGATCTTCAGAGCCTATTCTGGCTGGATCCATCTCAACTTCTGTTTGACCAATTTAGCATTAAGGTATAGCAGATATAGTGTTGGACAATGTCGGAATCAATTCTAGACATATCTTCATAAGACCATGCAAATACATCTTTGAATTCTTTTAATAAAGTTATTAATTATTCACGTTCAACTAATGATAAAGAAGAACCAATTTGTACATTTTGTGGGTTAGTTTCATTACCTAGATTTATTGACAAAGTTTCTTGAATTATTGGTTGGCCGTGCATTTCTTCTTCTCTTTTTATTAAATGTTTTATTTCTTCAGGGATATCTCCGTCGAATTCAAAATCATCAAAAAGCGTATGAAATAAATCAAACAAAGCAGAGTTACCAGAAATCTCATTCATTTCATTTAAAGGAGAAGGGATTATAAACTCGAAAGCATAAACAGGAGGAGGTGCACAAACAGACGTGCTCTCAACCACAGATTCTGTCTCAAACTCAAACTCAGAACAAACAGCATGCACATTACAAGACTCTAAGGTTCAGTTCTTCATTTCTTTTGTAGCTGCATCTACAATGAGTTTGGTGCAGTAAGCTGGTGCGCTGAAGCCCATCATGAAGCAGTCTTGGTCAGTCAAGTGCAACTGAGCCATCTTTTCATTGAACAACACTCCCATGTCGACACCATCAATCTTATCCGCCCAATCTTCCTCTTGGATCATCTTTCCTTCCTCTCCCCCTTCAACTACTTCATCTTCTTCCATATCAGATAATTAGTGGCTGAAGAAGATTTCTAGTCCTGGCAACTTCTGGTTGGTTTTTTTGTCGATCCATGGCTCCGGGATGCCGCAATACGGGAAATCTTCTCCTTCATTAACAAAGTATCATTGAGCATTTCTGAGTGCTTAACCTTTCGTCCCCTTTTAGGCCCTTCCAAATCTTCTTTTGTCTGTTTGTACCCAAGACCGAAACGATGTGAAGCTGGTAATACCTGGATAGGTTCCAGAATACCATGCTGTTTGCGATCTAACCCCATTCTTGGGAAGTATGACATTTGCCGCATCATTGTAACTTCTCGCGGGATAATCTAATTCTCCTCCTCCTCTAACAAGATCTGCACTGCCTGAGTTTCATCAAATTAGAACCCACTTAATGTCACATCCCCTTCTCCATACTGAACCTCCAAGAGAATCAAGCCCTCTCCTTTTGGAGGTTGAATACTATCTTGTCCTTGGATAGCCCATTCTTTATCAATTTTAGCTTTTGATGGAGAGTAGATGGCATTGCCTGGACGTTCCAACAAGCGTACAGTATATCGCCTTACGGCGTACAAAACCTGCCTTCAGGAACAAGCATACCAAAAAGGAAAACTACAAAAATCTTTCGCCACCGCGGGCACCACCCAAGCTACTCCTCATCCACATCATCACCTGCAAAAGGTTTTACAGAAAATTTCCACCCGTGAGCTGAAACCCAATAGAAACAGATAATAAGTTGTAAAGTAGGAAAATATGCAACCATATGAGTGGGAGCTAAAGTCAACTACAACCCAAAAAGGTTTTTCACAAACCCCAAGTTTTCCCATCAGACTACACAAGTCTCCCAAAATAGTTTTATTAACATAAACCCTGTTTTCATCCTTCAAACCATGCGATGCAAATATTGCAAATAACCAATCATAGTTAGGGAAAAAACAGTAATCAAAACATTGTTCCCTCACGGAATGTACCATCGTAGAAAAGAAGAAGAATATGATCCTATGTACCGACTCCATCACAAGGGGATAGACGTAACAACTATAAACTCCTATCCATTACCTAGTCCTGAATCATTTAAAACCTGCTAGGTAATGACAAGTTATATACAGAGCACCACGACGTAAATGCTGACTTTACGGGCGACAACCCAATTGATAAAAGCACCCAAACCGACCTTCTTTACGAGAACTACCCCGAAGGATAACAAAGGTACCTACACTGCGCACGTTTTTGGACTTTCACCGAGGGCAACTCGTGCCAAATACCCATCATCTTGGTACATCTAGATAATCTTCTAAAAACCGAACTGTAGCATCAACTACAAAATCTTTTCGCAAATATACATTATACATATATATAGATCCATCCATCAACATGGAGATCAACAAAATATTTCAAAGGTGTTTTCCCCAAAAGCAGTTTTACAATGCATGTATAAGCAAGAGATCCAATCCATGAAACCATGGAGATCAAACCAAAACATATAAAAATATATTTTTATCAAAACGTTTTAGAAAGTGAGCCTCAACCCCAAGCGCTAGCTCCAAACCTCTTAAAACACGTTTTTCATCAACAAACCCTCCTTTTTCCCCAAAGGAACCACCAAAATGCCAAGGCAAACCTCCATCATTTCAGTCGACTGGACCCCACCCTAGTCGACTGAAAAACACTCTGGAAAAACAATTTTTCGAACCAGAAAACATTTCAGTCGACTGACCCCTCGAGTCTAGTCGACTGAACCTCCTAACTCAAGATCCAATCGATTGAACTCATGGGTTTAGTCGACTAAACTTGCCCAGAAAACGTTTTTAGTTATGGTTTTGACCTCCAATCCTCAAACTAAGCTTTAAAAACATCTGTTTTGATACTTTTGGGCATACTCGAGCCCAAGGCTATCATAAAGCATCACTAGAAACATCCAACACCTAATTTCATCTAACTGAAATGCCAAAAAATAGTTTTAACCCAAAACTGGATCTAGAACATAAAATCACATTTCATGCGTTTTTAAACGGTAAAACAGCATAAGATTACATATAGTACCCATATACAGTAGTAGAATCTGAGATCGTATCTCATTGGGTCAAAAACTCGATGCCTCAATCTACATGTAAATCTGAGCTTCGTCGAAATCAAATTCCGTCTGGATGGATGCGTAGACCACGAAGCCAATAGAAAGGATCGGTTGCTGGTCCGTCAAAAACCAAGCCCTAGGGCCCCGAGAAGTTAGAGAGAAGGCAGAGAGAAAAATGAGGAAACTTCGGAGTTAAATTTTGAAAATATCTTTTGAAAATATCTAACTCGAGATATTTATAGGCCTCCAAAATATCTTTTTTTTTTAAATTCGCACCGTAACTCCCCGCGGCCCCCGAGACCAACCCCACATACTTATTTTAACCAGAACATACATCAAAACTCATATAGGCATACCAAAGCGAAAAAGCTAAAAAGGCGTCAAAACACCTAACGTGCACATATATCAAAAATCAAACGGTACAGGGTCTCACAACTCTCCCCCCTTAAGCAATTTTGCCCCCAAAATTCACTACAAGGTCACGGGGTGAACAACTCAGGGTATCTCGCACGAACCCCAGACTCAAGCTCCCAAGTCGCTTCCTTAATCCCGTGATGAAGCCACTGAACTTTGACATAAGCAATCATTCTCCCCCGCAACACCTGTTCCTTCGTATCTAAAAACTTCACAGGACGCTCCTCGTACGTCACATCCTCATCAACCCGCAACTCAGTCCAATCTAACACATGGGACAGATCCGGCTCATACCTCCGAAGGATAAAAATGTGAAAGACGTTGTGCACAGATGGTAACTGAGGCAGCAAGGCCAGATGATATGCTACCACCCCAATCCTTTATAGGATCTCAAATGGTCCGATAAAACGTGGTGATAGATTCTCTCTGTGACCAAATCTCATCAACCCCCTGCGAGGGGAGACCTTCAAAAACACATGATCCCCCACAGCAAACTCAAATGGTCTCCTCCTCCGATCAGCATAACTCCTCTGGCGACTCTGCGCTATCACCAGTCGCTCACGAATCACTGTAATTACCTCTGTCGTTTCCCGCACCAAGTCGGGTCCCAAAATAGCGGTCTCTCCCACCTCTGTCCAACAAACATGCGATCTACACGGCCTACCATACAAAGCCTCATACGGTGCCATCCCAATGCTGGACTTGTTATTATTGTTGTATGCAAACTCTGCCAATGCTAAGTGATCCTCCCAAGAATCCCAAAAATCAAGCACACAAGCTCTCAACATAACCTCTAAAATCTTAATGGTCCTCTCAGACTGACCGTCAGTCTGAGGATGAAAAGTTATACTAAAAGTCAAGCTCGTCCCCAATGCCACCTGAACAATCTGCCAAAAGCGCAATGTAAAGCGTGAGTCCCGATCAGAAACAATAGTCACAGGTACTCCGTGTAATCGGACTATCTCCTGAACATATAACCTACCCAATCTGTCCAATGTGTCTCTTACTCGAATGGAAAGAAAATGTGCTGACTTCGTCAGCCTATCGACCACAACCCAAATCGCATCATGTCCCTTCAACGAGCGTGGAAGTCCTGATACAAAATCCATAGTGACATTCTCTCACTTCCACTCAGATACAAGCAACGGCTGCAACAATTCTGTTGGTCTCTGGTGTTCCACCTTTACTTGCTAACAAGTAAAGCAACGAGAAACGAATCGGATCACATCCCTCTTCATTCCCGTCCACCAGAATTGACGGCGTAGATCGT
>JAUMHN010421821.1:0-13179 GCA_032360265.1 Heliamphora ciliata
TCAAGTAGAAGCTTGAAGCTTGTAAAGGCTTGGAATACGCCCGGAAGTATTCTGGATAGTGGAAATACTCAAGGGAGCTCTTGAGGAGTGGATGTAGGCTAAGATAAAGCCGAACCACTATAAATTTCTGGTGTCTGGTTCTTTCTCTCTATCCCTCATCTTTTAATAGTTGCATTGATTATATTCTTGCATACTTTTTTATATTGTTAATATAATGATATTCTAAAGCTCTAGTAACTTTACTTTTCATATAAAAAAAAGGGCTTGGGTGGGTGTTAGAACTTCAAAAGACCACAAAAACAAAGTTGGTGTTTAAAAGGCAATTGTTGAATTGTTGAGATTTGATGGAAAATGTGAATCGACTTTTATGGTTTTCAAACCCTTAAGAGAATTGGATTATATGAATATTTGTTTTCTGGAAATTCTTAAAAAAATCGAGTTGAAAACGTGTGAATGTTATTGTATTTATATAACTGCAAATCGCATGTCATGCATCCATTTATAGTTGGTTAACATCTTATTGAGTTTCAGCTCATGTTGTTTGGAAACTTTTCAGGTGTTGATGATGATTCTATGGTGTAGAGTTTTGTATGTTGAGTTTTGTATGTTTTGGTGATTAAGATGTTGAGTTTTGTATGTTTTGTACCTAAAAACACGTCTTGTAAGGCCCTAAGGTTACATTCCTATGATTTTGGATATATGTTTGTATTGTACCTCTAGAGGAGCGGCTTTTGGATTCCAATTTTTGGTTAATATAATGATATTCTAAAGCTCTAGTACCTTAACTTTTCATTAAAAAAAAGGGCTTGGGTGGGTGTTAAAACTTTAAAAATATCACAAAAACAAAGTTAGTGTTCGACAGTGTAACGGATTTTAACCTCAGTCTAATTCGTTTTTAATTTTGGCAAATCTGTGACAAATGTTTTGTTCATATTATTTATTTTATTCGTTAATATTTTGACACTTGTTCTTTTAGAGTTATGGATTTAATATTGCAGGGCCACGCAAAAAGATCAGAAAATATCAAAAATAGCTCGCAGGGTCAGACCGCCCGACCGACCGCTCGAGCGGTTTATCGAGCGGTTCATTGCACCTCTCGATTGTTTTGTCCTCTGCAACAATTTTCTGAAGAACAGGCTTTACCGCTCGAGCGGTGAATAGACCGCTCTAGCGGTCCTCGACGAGACAACGTTTAATTGCAGCAGCAGCAAAGGTTTTGGCAAGCTTCTATAAATAGGAAGTCAGGGTTTTTTGTTAGGGGGCCTTATTATTATATTGTAAAGACCTAGCCGTCATATAGAGTCCTTGATATAATTTTATCATACTCGCAAGCTAGTCTACATACGCGCAAGCCAGTCTACAACAACTTGATGATTCATTAGCTTCCATCCATTCAAGCCAATCATCAAGTCAATCAAAGTTTCAACAATCAGTTTGGATTCGTGGAGTCGCTTGAGAGGATTCTCAAGTGTTGAAGTCTGATGGAGGAGTCCGTCAGTATTGAAATTCGGTAGTGGGTTCCAACGGCAGTCAAGTACAGGAGTTGGTGTACGTGAATTCGGCAGGAGTAGGCTTTCAAACATTTGGTTGTGAGTGCAATGCTGGTTTGTAAGATTCTCTTGTAACCAACGATTTTATAGTGTTTGATTTCTTAGACCCAGAGTGATCTCATGGTTTTTACCCGATTTGGAATTTTTCACGTAAAAATCGTCGTCTCGTGTGTAATTGTGGTTGTTTTATTTTTCTGCTTGTGTGATTGATTGTTTTAGGCTTATTTGCAGCGTTTAGCTTATTTAAAAAATTTGATCAGTGCAAATCAATCTACAAATGAAATGTTTCTGACAGATTGGCAGATTGTTGAGCAATCTTTCCATAGCCTCAATTTCTTGAGAAACTGTAGCCTGCTTCAGACGGATCGACAGACCGATCAATCGGTCTATCGCACGGTTCTTTTTTTCTTGCAACTAGACCATTTTTCAAACAAGCGTAACTTCCTCATCTGAACTCCGAATTTGATCATTCTTGTGCTTAAATTGAAGCCTCCCGGAAGTTTTTTTTCAAATAGTTCTACCCTAACATCAAAACTCTTTTTGTAGAAAAAGTTATGACCAAAATAGTGATCATATGTTAATTTTCTTTAATTATTAATTGCAAGTTTTTTGCTGTACTTTCTTAAAAACGTTATTTTTATCACTGTTGAACGCTTTTCGTCAAATCCTTCACTCTTCAAGCTATATGTATGAACTCTTCACTCTTGGATCTCGTGGTATTGGGTCTCTGGGCTCCGAGTTATAATTGGAATAATGTCATTTGATCCTTGGCTTCTACATAGGATTTGTGACCGTTGCTTGACCTTATACACCCAGCACACTCTCATTAGTTCGGGAACCTTTATATCCCTTTCATCCTCTGGGCTTCTATGTTTTGGGTTTTGAAGCATGACACATAGCATAAGAATCAAAGAAATATTACAACGAGGAGTTCTCTCACTCTCAACTCAACCCTCTCTAAATTCTTATATCTCTTTTAATTTTTATTTTTTTGTCTCACTAACACATATTGTTATCACAAGACACACATGACATATATTACGAGACATGTATATAGGAGATGAGAAGTTTCTTCATGTTCATGTTTAAGATCCAAAGCCAAGATTGCAATTGAGGCAAGATTTTTTTTCCCCAAAGAGTAGAAGAAATTTATTAAGAAACATAGATTTGGCCTATCGGCCTACATTCAGATTGGATGATGTTAAGCATCTAGCGAAGGCAATACCCCACCAGCTACCCATATTTTCCAAAATTAGGGCCTTTTTTCCACAATGACCAAGGGTAACCTTATTAGAATCTCGTCTTACAAAAAGAAACTGGCTTGACTAAAACTCACTTTGGATTTTATATAACTACCGATGGATACACATGCGATGCATGCGCAACTCAAATTAAAATAATTTGAGATAAAAAAATTTAAAATTGAATAGAATTTCATCAAATGTGTTACCCAATTTAGTTTAATAAGAAACTACAATTTTAAAATACTATAAAGCTTTAAAAATTTTAAAATATATGCTACTTGCTTGAAAAAGGTAAAAAAATACTTAAAATAATATTCAACCCATTGCCGTGAGCCCTTTTTAATATCACCTGAGCAAAATAAAAATATAAAATATAATAAAAACAAAAATAAGAAAGGAATTCGAGTGAAGTTATCAATCAATGATACTAATAAAAACAGAAATCACTCATGCATATATTTTGGCAATAAAAATCATGTGTTTAAATTCATTGTAATCATCTCATGTTTTTTGTTTTGCAAATTGTTATATGAAAATAATTCATCTCAAGATTTTTGTTTTTTTATATTTTATATTTTTTTTAAAAACTTTTTTTTTACAATATAAAGTAAATATATTAATTTTTTCCTGAATTCAAGAATGTATTTTTACAATTATGTTTTTTTATTTATTTTATGACTTTGTTTATTTTGTTAGAATTCATACACAGTTGGCCAAGATTTTTTTTATTTTTAACAATTTAAATAGTTTTATTTCTAAAATTTGTTTATATTATTTTTACAAAATATCATTTTTTCAATACCAAAATTAAAATTTTGAGGCTGCTTTTTAATTAAAAAAGTAACAAATTTAAAATACTTTAAACATGATAGTACAAATAAAAGAAACGGGACAAATAAGAGAAATAGATTTAATAAAATATACCTGAATAAATATACAATCTTTTTTTATTTCAGTAATTTTTTTAATTTTATCACAAAAAAACACATCATAAATGCAATTTAAAATTAATGTTAGTGATAAAAGTAGCATCGTAAAAAAAAGGAGAGGAGAAGAGAAGTAAAATAAATAAAAAAACAAAGCGCAATAATACAATAGTGAGATATATAGAGAGATAAAGGGACCATGATTTGTGAACATGAAATGAGAGAGAGAGAGAGAGAGAGAGAGAGAGAGAGAGAAAGAGAGAAAAGAAGAAGCAAAAGAAGAAGAAGAAGAAGAGGAGAAGGGTTAGGATTACCAAGTTCTTTTCTCAACTCAACATTGGCTTCTTGGTAGATAGCTTTGGAGCTGCTTCAACAGAGAAACAAATTTTGTTGAACCTTGATTACGTTTCCTCCTTTGCCATTAGTGTTGTGATCTCATTGCTCTCTTGAACTCCCATTCTCTTTCTGTCTCTTTTTAAATAATGATTCGATACTGAGCTAAAACTGCACTATCATCTTTTGGTCTGCTCTTTTTTTTTTGTATTATAAATAATGAGTAGTTAAAAGTTACAAATAATGGAGAGTTACGAGGCAGTTAATTTTGAGATAATATTTCAATTATATTCCTTAAGGTATTAGTAGAATTGAGAGTTGAATTGTGAATATATTTGGAAGTTTAAAAATGTGACAGGGTTTTATTAGGATTGGCTTTATTAAGTAGTATAGATCTGCTACAATGACTTCGCACATGTTGCTAGGCATTATTTAAATTAATAATTTATAAATTGTAATTTATAATGAAAGTTGTGAGTGTTTGATAAAAAAAATTTTGTACTAAAAATAAAAAAAAATTAATTATAAATTATAACAAAAGTTATAAATATTTAAAAAAATTATAATTTATAATTAAAATTAATAATAAAAAATTAAAAATTATTACCAGCAACTTTCTCGTATGACGGAAATTCGTTTTCGATTTAAAGCATTAACCACTTGTAAAGAGTCTCCTTCGATGATAATATCTGACATTCTCGAAGTTATAGCGGCATATGGAGCTTGCTTCCCTAAACCCCAAAGCTTCTGAAATTTGAGGGCGGGAGAAGAATGATTAAGGGATAATATGTACTGATATCACCTCTCTCAATTCATTGCGACCAACAATCCCAATTCCGGATCTCCGAGAATCAGTTTCCAAGGATGCGTCCTCATCCATCTTGATAACATTTGCACTCGGAAGGGCCCGATTTCTAAGAGTTGAAGGTAAAGGAATTGCTTCTTTAATTGTGGTTCTTGTGCTATCAATTTCTTGTACAAACTAGATCCACATCTTGATTGATTAATCCTTGACCATCTGATGAAGGACCTAGTGTTGATCGAAACACTATCGATTTTTGGTCTTCCAGATATTCCAACAAATCACAGCCTCAAGAGCCATCATTTCATTGGGTTTCATTGCACTCTTCATGGTACTGCATCTAGCCATCCACCACTCCAAGAAGGAAATATCGTTTTGCTCAGCAATTTTCCTTGTGTAATTGGAGAGGAGATATCGCCTAAAGCATCTCAGCTTCCTTACAATTAAAAATCATACGTGTCACTGTATTCCTACCCTTGCCACATCGAACACAAATCGGATTGACATTGATACCTCTCTATGTTAAATTGTCAGCAACTGGGATAATATTTTTGATACATTTCCAAAAAAAAAGTGTTTGATCTTTGGCAATACAGTTAGCTCCAGATTCCCTTTCATACCTCCTTAAGATAACAATTGTTACCGGGCTCTACTATCTGCTGTTGTTTATCTAGTTCAGGATACTCATTTACCAAGTGGTACGTTGACCTTGTAGAGAAAACTCCAATAGAATTGAAGTGCCACACCCACTTATCCTCGGTCCCATGAATACTAATTGGTATTCATAGAATCGTTCTGACATCCTCCAGTGTAAACATTACCCAAATTAGTTCTTTTTACCACTTTGTATCTACATCAATAAGGAGTAGAAAAGGCAACTCTTGGAATTCGGATTATGGTGGGGTCATAAGAGATGGCAATTCAGGCCTTAACAACCTCGAAAGTTTTGGTTCTTGGGAGCCAGGGTCATCCCAAATTAGAGCATTGTTCCCGTTACCAATACACCACTTGCATCCTTTTGCCAATGCTTCTCTCCCACTAATAATGCTCCTTCAAGCCCAAGAAAAATTATTAGGACATTTGGCTTACCAAAAAGAAGACTGCTAAAAATACTTTTCTTGGAAAAGCCTTTTGAATTAAGATGGTTGGTCAAAAATGAGTCTTCAGCCTTGTTTACCTAAGAAAGCAAGGTTAAAAGCATTCAAGTCTCTGAATCCCAAGCCGCCCTTCTCTTTACTGTTGCTAAGCTTGTCGCATCCTAGCCACTTTGCTTCTTCACCAGAATTTACTAACGGAAGCACATATTACTTTGCACAGACTTCTTGGAAATAGGAAACACTGCATGGCATAACTCGGCATAGCAAATACAATTGCTTTTAGTAGAATCTCCCTTCCAGCCTAGGTGAGCAAAGCTTCTTTCCAACCCTTGACTTGAGCAAAAACTTTGCCTCCTACATATTTAAACACCTCCGTCTTAGACTTTCCAATGATTGATGGCAATCCCACATACTTTCCACCTCTGCTTTCAACTAAAACTCTCAAACTCTCAAGCACTTTTTGCTTGGCTGTATTGACAGTGTTGGGGCTAAAAAATAACGAGGATTTATCTCTAAACCTGCTGGCCTGAGGCTCTGTCATACTTCTGAAGAATTTCATTAATTGTCTAGCACTCTTGGCTCGTGGCATGGCTAAAGATCACATAATCATCCGTAAGGAAGACATGTGATATCTCTAGACAAATTCTTCCAATTTTAATCCCCTTCAAAAGGTCCTTCCTTTTTGCATATTCTAACAAATAATGCAATCCTTCGGCACAAAGCAAGAATAAATAAAGTGAGTGGGAATCACTTTCTCCAATTAGATGGTTGCAGATATGTTGGATTTAGTGTGTGAACTTTCACCAATTCTCTCCCTCCACACCTATCAAAGAGAAAATGTCACGCCCCAAAATTTGTGACAAGGCAACCCATGCCTCAAAGCGTGTTTTATCAACACCATCACTTGTAGAACCCAAAGGAGTTTCATTTAAAAGGTGAAACCTTTGAACATCAAGTTTATGGGTTTTATTTGGATACAAAAGGACCTCCTAAGGGTCAAATGTAAAACATGAAAGCATCATTTTGAAAATGGAAACAAATAAGCAAAGTCAAAAAAATACCCCAGCAGACAAACTGCTCGATCGGTCTGAGGACGGATCGATTGGTCTTTCACTACTCTCAGTACTTTTGACCTGCAACACTAAGAACTGCAACCCAACACAGACCGCTCGACCGGTCTTTCACTGTGTTCCAATTCTTCCTGTGGCAATTTTGAAATCCAACGCATAACCAAATCCAACTTGCAAAAAGGGCATACAAGGGCCCAAGAAATTTATAAAACTTGACGTGAATTACATCATTGAACATCAAAACAAAGAGAATCAAGCTCCAAATAACCATCCACATAAGAGATCCTAAAAACATTCAACCCATAGCATACATCCAACATATAACACTTGGCGTTATGGCCTTGCAACTTCATGGGATAATTAATTACAACTCAAAGCTCTTCAAACAATAAAACAAAACATGCTTTAACATTATTTAAGAATCTAGGAATTTAAGTCAGATACTTAAATCTCCTAGTCATCAACCATTTGATCTCCTCCAACACCTGCAACCGGTGTAAACAAACACCATGAGCCAAGGCTCAATAAAAAAAGACTAAGCAAGGAAAAATCATGATATGTAAAGTAAGATTTTCAAAATATAACCAACATATATAAGATGTTTTCCAACACTCTAAGGAAAACCCCAAAGATACCATTACTGGCATTTGTAAACATTCATTTTCTTTTCATTGTCAACAAGTTCTATCATATTGATGACATGCCGTGTTGCTATTCAAGCGAAAATATCACACCGCCACGGTGCCTCATCGACTAAAACATGCTTTACAGACCAAACAGACCAACTATGTCACTCGGCAAAACAATTAACCGTTCAAACAAACAACGAATTATTTCACATAATTAATATCACCCCACAAGCTACCATATGTCACATAGAATAATAATGCCACGCGGGCCACCATATGCCACAAAGGCAAACAATGCCACAGAGGTCACCATATGCCACAAAGGAGAACAATGCCACACAGGCTAACAATATGCCACAAAGGCGAACAATGCCACGCAGGGATGCCACACAGCCAGCAATACGCCACATAGGCAAGCAATGCCACACAAGCCACAATACTCCACAGTGCCAAGCAATGTCACATAGACTACAATATGTGTCACACAAGCTCACAATATCACACACAGACTAACAATATCACATAGATACAACAATTAATCATTTTACATTGACAATATCGCCACATAGGGTACAATATACCACACAGTCCCAACAAGTTATCGTTTCACATTTAAATGGATTTACTATTACACATAGCCATCCTATTAATGCAATCCATCAATCCCAAATTTCTAAATTTGCTTTAGATAATCTAGGATTTCCATTAATTTCTCAACCAACAAATGGATACCCAAGCTCCAAACCTCGACTTTCTTTCCGTAGTTAAGGTTTTTCAATACAAGGGAAAATCTCATATATTCTAATACTTAATTCCCCTATTATTCAATTACCACATCAATTTTATAATTTGATTCACTAATCACAACAAGCTCCCACAACCCCAATACGTAGGGCTTCAACCTCTATAATGAGATTTCACATACATAAACCCATATAGTTCCAATTTATTCAATTAATTCATTGAACTCCCAATTTCGACTAAAGGATGTTCAAAATCCCAAATTCCTAATCCTCCCTCATAATTAGGGTTTTCCAATGCCACACAACCATCACCCCAAAACAACACCCAATCATATCATAGCTCACTAAATCCACTATATCTTACACACATAACCCAATATCACAACCTTAACACCTCCCTAGCAACTAGGGTTTAAACAAATTAGGAGTTTCATGGTATTTTTCACAAATACACAAAACTAACCATACATCTACCATATATATTCGAGATTAGTCATAGATCTTACCTCGGTGAGTCGAAACTTGAAGCTTTAACACACCCGGAGCGTCCAAACTCGACGATTCAAAAATCTACTAGGTTGAAATTGAAGCTCTTAGCGCTTTGAGTAGCTTGGATCCCATGGCCTTGATCAACACCCAAGTTTTGGTCCCCAAATCCTAGAGAGAAGGCTGAGAGAGGAGAGGGGAAAGAGAAAAGCTTGTTGAACAAGCTTAGGCACAATGCCCAAACCATGGGCTGTCACGTAATATCAGCTCCAGACAGACCGCTCGATCGATCTAAGGACCGATCGATCGGTTCTGTCCAGAAAAGCAATTTAACTTGTGCCTGACATCCTAACCAATCTTAAATCAACATTGACTCAAGGTTTTTGTTCCCAAACTTTTCAAAAATCCAAAGTTCATCCCCACATCAAGCCCTCAGGCCACTGCACACACAAGCGGGTTTAACAAAGCTTATTAAAAGCCACTGGGCCCACTACAACACACATGCAACAAGCATATTATCTATAAAAAAAATTTACCACACAGGTAAACAGATCAAGTAAACATTTAATTACAAAAATATAAATTAAAACCGGACAGGGTTTCACAACCATTCCCCCTTAAGGAATTTCGTTCCCGAAATTCAACATTAGATCTCGAGTTACTAGTCCTTCCATTCATCACTAACAATCTCCAAATCAAGGCATCGTAAGGTTTTCAACGATAGAGATGTTACCGCATCTTTGCACCCAAATATCATACATTCTTGCGCAAACAGTTTTTAAACACTCTCTACTCTTGCCCACTCTAACTAAGGTTCTCACTTGAAACACGACAAAGCTGGCTCGTCTCCATCCCACTGTAGACAATTTCTACTATTAGAAACACGTGTCGTTGAGCCTTGACACCGTGCACAGGGGATCACACATCCCATCTATCGCATAACCAAAACCTCATTTAAGTCCTCACAAGATTGTCCACTCAAGGCAGCAAACTGTCAACCACCCAGAGACGAAAACAAGAACTTAGCTGAACCGAACACGAAGCATACTTACTCAATGGGCTAAGTGTACAAAGCCTTGACCAAAACCACCCAGGTCAAGCACAAGAATCGTGCAACACGATTCACACCCGACTTCTTAGTCCTTCCTGTACTCACACTCAATCGCCTAATCTTTCAACACGTTCATGCTAACCGCGCAAATAAATTTTTCATTCATCTCATCGAGATTAACGGAATAATAACTTCTCTTAAACCCTTCAAATGTAAACCTTAAGCATTGTCACAAAAGAACTCCTCCTCTATACGGATAAGATCTTCACATTCCAATCTAGACATACAAGTTGATTTTAAGAGGCCACATCAACAAAGGGTTTTACAGCCCCAAATTCCTCATAACACACGACCAAACTGCATTCTTACTAAAACTTCAAGTTCATTCGCAACACAACATGTATCCTCACCAAAAGCAGGTAGCCCAAACACCAACTCCAAGAAGCTAATCAGCCTGCAACACCATATGACATATGAGTTGGAACTCATAAGGGTCTATCAAGAATTCGTAATACGAGTATTACATCCATGGATACTTTACACCAAACTTCACCTCTACAAACACTGCAGGTATCACAAACCTAGAACTAATCCGGGCAGGCCCTACAAAACAACCCAGCAACCAACAACCGATTACTACAGACGGGGGTTCTTCATCTCAATGCTAACTCCTCCTTTTGGTAAGGACTCACAGGGAAACTTGCCAACCTATTTGATATCCCTAGGGTACACAACTCAAGCGCCCGCACTAAAAGGGTAAAGCAACAACTTCCCACCAAGAAAACAAAGGAATGAGTCTTAGGCTCACAAGACTCTAGTGGCACAAACTCACAAGGCTTTGTCAACAGGCCCACAATAGGCAAACAACGGTCGTTTTACAGCCTCGAGTTCACTGCTTTGGCAGAACCACAAAAGGTAACACAATGCACTCATTCAAGAAAGGTCGAACTCAAATCTCCACATCCTGAGGGTAATTGTCACTCTCACAGCTAGACAAACATTACAGACACTTCTGTTATTCGAGCGTAAGAACGACAGGATACACTCTAGATCTAATAAACCCCGTTTACCAACCCTAGGCAATCCAATTCATTAAGGTGAGTCATCCAACCTTATTAAATCCACAATCCCCTCAAGAGACATCACACCCGTTTACGCACCATCCCAATGCAATTGGGCTAACTAATCAACACTCGTCTATGTACCTGAATCGTACTCCAGGCTAACATGCATTCCTCAAAACTAAGACTCCCTTGGTAACCACCAAGCACCTACTAGATCCCACAAACATAAGCCGGCTCTCAAAAATAATAAGGCATCATAATGACCACCCAGAAACACCCCGTAGGATAAGGGATACCCCAAAACCAATTAAGTCCATATACTAAAAGGGCTTAAATAAATGATTACTACGTTCTCACCCACTATATTCCCGTTCATACCACATTCACGGGCACACGGCTCATGACATGGTATGGCTCAAGACATACATAATCTTCAACTCACCCAAGGTTTTAACTTAAGAGGTACCACTGCCATCACTCTACCCAGCCGTAACACTTGATCTCCGAGGGGTTTCAAAACACCTTACCACATAATTATAAAATTACTAATAATCTAACCCACACCATGGTGGCATCATGACACAAGAAATTTTCTTAACCAATATAGAACAAACATCTGTGATAACACAAAAATATCATATGCAACTAATTAATGCCAACACCAACTCATGTAATTATCGTGGCATGTAAACACGTTCTACTAAGCACAAGAACAATCAACACTCAACACATGAGTTTAAATCAAGAACAACTAACAAATACCGACTCGCATTCCTGAGAGGCATTACCCGCCCTGAAGAACTTCCATAGACCTCCCTTCAGAAACGTTGATCAGACGCGTTTTCAATTAAATTTCCATGTAGGTTACCAAGTTCTAACATAATATTCTCGGAACTTGACTCCATACCCTACACAAACACATAACATCCTTGTTATACATCATATTATCCAATTAATTTACGTATTTACTAAGCGTCTAAACACTTAACATGTTAATCCACTCAAGTCGTATCACCTTCCATACACATAGACCACAAACATGCAACATGATATTCAATTTTTGCGGTCTATGGTATTCAAACCTAAGGCCTTTTACTAAGGCATGCTAACATATGCATGTCAAACATAGCGCCAAACCTCACACGGTGACGTAACCACTTTCCACGGCTTAAAGGTATTCGAACCTAAAACTCTTATACCAATCTGTCACGCCCCAAATTTGTGACAAGGCAACCCATGCCTCAAAGCGTGTTTTATCAACACCATCATTTGTAGAACCCAAAGAAATTTCATTTAAAGGGTGAAACCTTTGAACATCATGCTTCCGGGCTTTATTTGGATACAAAAGGACCTCCCAAGGGTCAAATGTAAAAATGGAAGCATCATTTTGAAAATGAGAACAAATAAGCAAAGTCAACAAAATACCCTAGTAGACAGACCGCTCGATCGGTCTGAGAACTGATCAATTGGTCTTTCACTACTCTCGATACTTTTGACCTGCAACACAAAGAATTTCAACTCAACACAGACCGCTCGATTGGTCTGAGGACCGATTGATCGGTCTTTCACTATGTTCCAAGTCTTCCTTTGGCAATTTTGAAACCCAACACATAACCAAATCCAACTTGCAAAAAGGGCATACAAGGGCCCAAGGAATTTATAAAACTTGACATGAATTACATCATTGAACATCAAAACAAGGAGAATCAAGCTCCAAATAACCATTCAAATAATAAATCCTAAAAACATTCAACCCATAGCATGCATCCAACATATAACACCTGGCCTTGTGGCCTTACAACTTCATGGGATAATTCATTATAACTCAAAGCTCTTCAAACAATAAACAAAACATGCTTTAACATTATTTAAGAATCTAGGAATTTAAGTCAGCTACTCAAATTTCCTAGTCATCAACCATTTGATCTCCTCCAACACCTGCAGCCGGTGTAAGTAAACACCGTGAGCCAAGACTTAATAAAAAAAGACTAAGCAAGTAAAAATCATGGTATGTGAAGTAAGATTTTCAAAATATAGCCAACATATATAAGATGTTTTCCAACACTATAAGGCAAACCCCAAAGATGCCATTACTCACATTAGGAAACATTAGTTTTCTTTCCATTCTCAACAAGTTCTACCATTTATCTCATGTGGACTTATGACATGCCGCGTTGCTACTCA
>JAUMHN010421849.1:0-13176 GCA_032360265.1 Heliamphora ciliata
AAAGGTAGAGCGTTTGGCGAGTCTCAAATCTAGAAAGAGGAAGAGAAAGATATTTTGAACAAAATATCTAAAGGAAGATATTTATAGGCAAAATATCTCAAAAATATCTTTTTTTTTGAAATTCGCACAGCAACTCTCTACAACTCTGGAAAACAACCATGCATGCTTATTTAAACCAAAACATGCATCAAAACGCATATAAACATATAAGCATATATATATATATATATATATATATATAATAAAACGGTACAGGGTCTCACAGTTGTGATGACAATAGATATAGTATAAGCTTATTAACAAAGATAAATTTTATTGTTCGAATACAGCTAATAGTGAAATTTATCTGTTTCGTGTGGCTAGTACTAGAGCAAGTAAAGATAAATTTTACTGTTTAAATATAACGGATAATAAAATTTATTTCTTACATGGGTCACCGAAAAAGTTATCGGAGGGCCATTAGAGTTGTTGGAAAGTTGATGAAAATGATCGCCAAAATAATAATCTAAAAGTTATCGAAAAATGGTCAACGATGTTTGTTACAGTTGACACTTGGTAGGAATAATAAGATGGCAAGGGGTGAATACCAAATAATTAGGAAAACGTGTAATAATAAATGTGATTTTGTTCATAAAATTGCCTTACATTAAATTAAAGGAATTTATCTATTAGATTATGAAATAATTTATCTAAGAATTAAAAAAATTAAAGAGAATTAAATGAAGGGAGCTTCAACCACAAATCTCATTTCACTGAGCTATTTAGGAATAAGTCCCACCAGAAAACTTATATTCCAATAAATTCTTTTAACTTGTCATTTTCGAAAAGTGCTCTTAATGAGAATAGAAAAGAGAGAGTAAGAGAGAGAGAGAGAGAGAGAGAAATTTCTTTTATACAATTAGTTTATATGCTTAAAATTTAAAATTGTATAATTTTCAGTATATGTATTCGTATTTAATAATATTTTTATTTTTAAAAATTTTTCATATAGATCTATAAAATAATATCTATATTGAATATGAATTTTCTTAAAAAAATAAAATGAGAAAAAAAAATTCACAATAAAATGACAATTTTATCATATTGTTCTAATTATTATGTAGTGAAATATTATGTCCTTATTATGTTTTCATTATTAATGGTTCATGAAGTATATAAGTTTTCATTGATATGTATTGAAATATTATGTGATTATCTCTATGTTCTCATTTGGATATCATGACACATCATGTTTTTATCAAAATAAAAAAATACTCTTATCGCTATATGTGGGTACACTATGGTTTCATAATGTTCTTATTATTTTGTAATTAAATATTATAATATCACGGTGTTCTTATTATTGTTATTATTATATAATGAGACATTATATTATTATTCTTATGTCTGTACTATGATATTATGTCACATTGTGTGTTTGTCATCACTGTATAAGTTATTATGCTGCATTACGTTGGTCTTTCAGTATTCTCATTTTGATGTAATGAGATATTATAATATTATTTCTATGTTCGCAGTATGATATCATGCCACCTTTCTATGTTCTCATTATTTTCATAGTTGTCATCACTATGTAAATTTGTCCTACAATTTTGCATTGTAATTGGCACGTATCTTCTCATTGATAGTGCATATTTGAGTTATTTTAATAATATATCATATACTATGTTTTCATATTATTTTTATTATTATGTAATAAAACATTATGTTCTCATTATTGATGGTTAATGAAGCATATAAATTCTCATTGATATGTACTGAAACATTGTGTAATTATCTGTATATTCTCATTTAGATATCACGACGCACTATTTTTTTATCGAAATTAAAAATATTCTCATCGCTATGTGTAAGTACACTATATTTTCACAAATATTCTCATTAATATGTATTAGAACATTATGCAATTATCCTTGTTTGAATATTATGACACACCATATTTTTATCGGAATCAATAATGTTCTTATCACTAAATTCGCAAATAGTAATATTTTCCAATATAGCAGAGATATATTAGCGTAAATAATGTTATTCAAAATTCAAAAATACATAAAAATAAAGGAAAGTATAAGTATATATATACATGTAACCTATTACGTACACAAAGAAAACTTAAAATTACAATGAAATAGATAATGATACAAATGGTAATATCTTTCAATATAGTAAGGATAGATTGTTGTAAATAATGGCCATTCAAAATTTAAAATTACATAAAAAAATTAGAAGTATATATATAATCTATATATACATATTATGTTGCATGTATATAGGGTATATATGTCAATTATTTTGATAATATTTAAAAATAAGACTTATTGGGTTAATCAATTAGTGATTGGGACCTATCTAAAGTTAATTAAGTTGCTAAAATAAGATTCATAATTAATTATCTTTTAAATGAACTAATTTATGGGCTAAATTTTAAACTTTTTGCTTATTTTTGTTCTTTTAAAACTTTTTTTTTCACTTTTTGACTATTTTTTTTTCATTTTTTTGGATCGTCTCAATAAGATGAATTAAAAAAATAAAAAAAATAAAAAAAAATTAACAAAAATAAATAATATTAAATTTAGTTTATTAGTTTATTTTTGTTTTATTTTTTTAATATTTTGATTAACTTTTAAATTTTTTTAGTTCGGCTTGATAAAAAAAATTTAAAAAATATAATAGTTTAACGTAACGATAAAAAAACATTCACAATAAATCAGATTAAATAAGCAAATAAATAATTATATCAAACAGAACTTTTGGGTAATTATTAAAAAAATATAGAAGAAAATGTCAAAATGCGTAACAGTTTTGCACAACGATTTAAAATTGGGTAAATTACACTAATCTCTCTTGAGATTTGGATCAAATACAGTTAATCCCACACGTTTGAAATAGTTACACTAACATCCTTTAACATTAACACCATTAATGAAATTGATTAAAATACGCATTTACTCTCGAGTCATAGGTGGTCTAACTCTTCTGCAAACATAAAATGGGAAAGTTTTTAAAATGTTGCACTGGAAACAAAACTACAACATAGAAATCCTTCATAAATCTCATATTCAAGTATATTGGAGTTTGTGAAAATTGATTTAGCATCAAGTAATCAGGAATCCAAATCCATTTACAAATTAAAAAAACTAGAAGAACGAATGAAATTGATCTAATTTGATGTAATTGATCCGTTAAAAAACAAAAGACGAGCCACCAATTTAGCATTTCTCCAAGTTCAAACGAAGGACTCATCAGATTTATGCAATGTAGATAGTGTACGAGATGTATACGTATAAAGTAAGGAGAGGGACCAACTTTTCGTGCAAGTATGCGATTGGAGAAAGGATGGAGAGGGCGAGGAGATCGTGAAAGATGCAAAAGATGAGCTGGTTGACCCAGACGTTTAGGGCCACTTTGATAATCACATGGTAACTGCCGTAGAACAACTACACCACCACCATAGCCTCGTGCGCCTTCCATGCTTATACTCCTCCGACACCTCCCACCGCCATAATCATCTCATCCACAAATGATCCCCACCTCTCTCTCTCTCTCTCTCTATCTATCTATCTATATATATATATATATATATATATATACACATATATATTAATAACAGGAAAGAAAGAGGGAAGTGTATGATTATGAATCGATTGGGAGAGCGAATGGGGTTTTGGGGTGAATGTTCGTCGAATCTTTAGAATGAAGAAGGAGAAATTAATGATACTTATAGTTTTCAAGGAAACAAATTTATTAAGATTTAGAAAAGCAGATGCTGGATATGTATATATGTGGATGAATTCTAGGGATTTTATGGTTTGATGATGAATTTGGAGGTAGTTGGAGATCATGGCTGAGAGTTAACAATGACTGAGAGAGATGAGGGTTCAACAATGGTAATTTTTGGCAATAGAAGATTCGGGGTTTTGACGAATGGTGATGGTAGGAGTTGTCTGATTTAATTCATGAATATATTTTTATGATCGGATCTATTTATTATGTAAAGTTCATCGAATTTGTTGTTCATGTGAAAATTTAGGTTGATCTATATTGAATAATATTTGTTTAACAATTTTTTTCAAAATTATAATTTTTAGTTATTTATTTATAAATTACATTATGCGATCACTTAGTTACAGGTATTGGATCACTCTAAATTTTTATATGAATAACAAGTTCAATGAAATCTATGTAATAAACAAATACAATCATAAAAATATATTCAGAAATTAAATAAAAATAATGCACACCATTGATTAATGTGTTTTAGTATTGGTCAAAAGTTTTTATGGCATGGGGAAGGGTAAATATGAAATTTTATTTCATCAATTGTTGATTTTATTAGTAAAAGGTTAGTTGACTAATGAAAAGTTAACGCGCAGATTGAAGTGTAATATAAAATTAAATATTAAAGGGTAATAATGTAATTATATTAGAATTAATTGTATTTGACCTAAATTTCGGGAGGGCAATGTAATTTATCCTTTAAAATTTAAGGAAGGAGAGGACTCGTTGGGTATAACAATTGCAATTGCAGGGCGATCAGTTTTGAATTGGGCGTAGTGGTGGGGGGAGAGGGAGAAGATATAGAGAGAACAGACTACAGAGAGAGGTGGGGTGGGAAGTGGATGAAGGAGAGCAGTGGCAACGAGCGCCTGAATGTAACGGCATTGCCTTCTGACTCCCATCCACATCTTGTTAACCCCCTCAATCCTCATCGTCTTCGCACCCAACAAATGTATCTCTTCTCAAGACAAATTCCCCTCGTTTCCATTTCGAACCCATCCATCGATCGATCGATCTGCAGGATTAGCAGTTTTGTTCCTTTGCACAGACATCTGGCTGCATAAAAGTAGAGAGAGAAAGGAAAGAGGAAGGAGAGAAGAGCTGGAGTCCGTACAGGCTCCCGCTGCCGGAAACGGTCAGATCCGGTATAGATCACCTTCGGCATCGGAACTCCTCGAGGGGCAGTCCTCAGGCTCTCCGTCACGTGTCGCCGTTGCTGGTGCAGATCAGCCGGACAAGATGTTGAAGCGCAACCGGCAACAGGAGTCCCTCTCCGCCAAGATCCACCGCTTCCGTGACATAATCCTGGTGATTTCGATTCCTCTCCTCCTTATCTCTATGGTGCTCTTTCTCATGCCCGCCCGTTCTCCCTCCGACTCCATCGACCCCTTTCCCAACCGCAAATTCTCTCCCGACCACGTCCTTGGTCACGGTAGTGGCTCTTCATCTCCACTCAGGAGCTACGCTGTCATCTTCGACGCCGGCAGTTCTGGCAGCCGAGTTCACGTCTTTTGCTTCGACGAGCACTTGGATCTCGTTCACATTGGCAATGATCTTGAGCTTTTCGTGCAGGTATACGGGTTTCCGTTTCCTTATTTTCTTTATTTCTTCTAGAGGCATTTTGTGTTATATTTACTTTTGTTATTGGGGTATTTTATTGTACTGCACTATTTATGTTTCTGAATATATCTATTACATTGGCCTCCTTCTTCTTCTTCTTCGATTAGTTGTCGCGGCATTGTAGATGTTTTAATTCCTGCTCAACTCACCGTATCATGACGTTCCTCTCTCAACTCTACATTTTTTTTTTAATTTTAATTTTTATTGTAGATAAAACCAGGCCTGAGTGCATATGCGGAAGATCCCAAGGCTGCTGCGGGTTCTCTGCTGTCCCTTTTAGAGAAAGCTGAAAGTGTTGTTCCACAGGAGTTGCGCCACAAAACACCAGTTAGAGTTGGGGTGAGTAATTTGTATGGCTGCTACAGTTCTTTGTGATGTGATCTCAATGAACGACTAGTGTGATTGTATGCATCTTATGTACTCAATTCTGATGTTGATGCTACTCAGGCAACTGCAGGTCTGAGGCAATTGCAAGGTGATGCATCTGATAAAATTTTGCAAGAGGTAATCTTAACCCACAATGCTTTCTGCTCATCGTGTAAATTATTATCTTTTTTTAAGTGCGCAATTCATGTGGATTTTAACTGGACATTCCAAAGGTCAGAGATTTTTTAAAGGATAAGAGCACCTTGAAGTCTAAAGCTGATTGGGTTACAGTATTGGATGGAACTCAGGAAGGTGCTTATCAGTGGGTATGTTTTATCAAACTTACCAAGCTTATGTCTTGTAAACTCATGCATGTGCAGTGGTAGTTAGGCCGCCTCTATTTATGTGCTGTTTATTTTCAGAGCCGTCTGTTACGTGGGAATGGTTACACATTTTTGTCTTTATTTTCTAGTAAGCAAACATGGGTTATGTACTGACTATAGTGTGAGTTTATTTGTTTTTACCTCGCAGTTGGTGACCCTGTTTTGTTTATTTATTATTTTGCGGTGTGGGTTGGTGGGGTGTGAATAATCAACCTAATGTATGATCATGTAGGTTGGAGTTTATTGGGTTTGGTGTTGTTTAGAAAAGGGTTTAGGGACAAGTGGAGGAGTTGGATTAAAAGGTGTTTGGCATTCTTTTTTTGGTTAGACTTCTAGGGGTTTAAGACAAGGTGATCCTTTGTCGCTGTTATTGGTCTTGTTGATGGCTTTTTCATAGGGAGGGATAGGGTTTCTTTGTCTCATTTATAGTTTGTAAATGATACTATATTTTTTCCTTTTAGTATGAATTTAAGATGCCTAATTTACTTTCAATATTAAGAATTTTTAAAATTGTGTCTAGTCTTAAAGTTAATTTGAGTAAAATTAAAAATGATGGATATTAATGTGGGTCAAATGGCTACATAGGTTGGTGGGTATTCTTGGGTGTCCAATTGAGCATTTTTTGTTTAGGTATTGAGGTTTTTCTTTGGGTGATAATCCTAGAAAAGTCTTTTTGGGTTCTAATGTTTGAGAAGATTGGTAGAAGTTTGGAGGTGTGCAAAAGAGCTTTGTTTTCTAGAGGGGGGAGGTACACTTCTTTTTCTAATTAGATTTTTAGTTGTTTTGCAGGATTGGCCGCTTAAGATATTTGGTCTCACTTCTGTTTTTTTTTATTTTTTGATTGGAGGGGGTGGTACACTCTACGGATTGACTTCGGTTAGACTATTCGTTGCTTAAGATTCTAATTGAGGTTGCAGATAAGATCAAAACAATGACGAAGGATGTTTTGTGGGAGGGTAGTTATGAGGGGAAAAAAGAACATTTGTTGAATGAGGAGTTAGTATCTAGACCAAAAGGAAAATGGGGTCTTGCAATTGGAAATATTGTGGCAAAAAATATTACTCTATGTGAAAAGTAGTTATAGAAATTTCTTCTTAAACGCAATTCATTATGACATTTGGTTGTTAAGAGTAAAGGTGGGGTTCAAGTTAATAATTGGGACTCATGCGTGGTTAGCAGAAGTAATTGCCGTTCCTCATGGAAAGCCCTTTCTATTATACTCTCTCTATTCTTGAGTCTTGATTCTTTCAAGACAGGTAAGGGAATAACATTCGATTTTGGAAGGATGTTTGGATGGGTAATTCCAATTTTGATGTTTGTTTCATCATTCATTCAGGGTGGTTCGTTGTCGTCATATACCTATTCCTTCCCCGGCACTTCCTTATTTGGCTCCAATTGCTTAGAATTTCAATTTTGTTTGGAATCTCAATGATATAGAAATGATGTTCTTATTGGATATTATTAATGATTGTTTTTGGAGACCTGATGAAAATGACATAAGAGTTTGGCCACTTCATTCCACGAGGATTTTTTTTTTTCAAATCTTTCTTTGAAGAAATATTGATAATTTGAACGTTCCTCCTTTTTTGTATCAAAAGATAATTTGGAAATCAGTTGGGCTTCTTAAAGTAAATAAGTTTATGTGGTCTTTGGTTTATATTAGTTCCATAACTAATGGTATGTACTAAAAAAGGAGACCAAATAGTTATCTTAATCCCCTATGGTATGTCATTTGTGAAAGGGAAGGAGAATCATTAACCATTTGTTTTTGCACTGTTCAGTAGATTTATCTTTATGACAACTGTTATTTTGAATGGTGGATCTCTATTGGGTGGAATTTACATGTTGCTCACAAATAGTATGGATTAATTTAGGGATTTTGGCTCAAATAAGAAAGCAAAAGCGTTGTGGAACTATTTTATCTCATTTCTCACAATGTTTTGGGTTATTTGGTTGGGACGCAATGCAAGGATATTTGAAGATAAGTTTGACATATTAATTCTTTATGGGATAATGTTATTTATCGTTCTTTTCGATTTTGATTTCTCTCTTTTAAATGAATACTGCTGTTTTTGATAACTAAAGATTGGAGTGGGCGGTGTCACGGTGTGTGGTGTGTAGTTATTGTATTTTATTTTTGTTTCCTTTAGCGAATTTTTAATCCCCATATCTTTTGTAACTCTCTTTTTCTTAATTAATAATATTATTTGTTAGCAATAAAAACAAGTTAACTTCTCATTTATTTTCACCTAGAAGTTACCTGTGTAGTGCTTAAAGTATTATCTGTTATACCGTCGGTCCCAAGCCCGGAGAAAGAAGAAGGGCTGTGCGTTAGGTAGGTTCGTAGGTGCCAGCCAGCACGACAAAAAAGCCGTTAGATCTCTATGAACATACCTATTAAAAGTAACTGAAAATATGACTTTTAACAGAATAGAATGGTGTAAAATGATTCATGTAGCCGACTCTAATTGATTGGAACAAATATTTAATTTGGTTTGGTTAGAAGTTATCTGTTAATTCTAGAGTCTGTGACCTCAAAAGTAGGTGAGTAATTCTAAGTAGTTAGGCTATTTTATTTTTATTTATAAATTCGATAATGTTACCATTATAGAAACAGACAAACATAGGGGATTGATTTGGTAATTAAAGGCTTTGCCTTGGTGTCACTTTCACTATAGCAAAACAACAATAATAACAACAAAAATAGCAATTGATTGGTTTGAATGGGTAGTTGATTAGGTTGACATGAGTGTTCGGTGTGGTGATTGGCCTTTGAAGATGGTTTTCCTCGATCTCTTCCTAGTTGCAAAAAATAAAATAAAAATAAAAATAAAAATGATTAATTGGTATATTAATCCTCCCTCTAGTGGTGATCTCGTTTGTTTTTCAGCTTTCATTGATCATTTTAAGAGAAGTTGATGTAGGACGATAACGAACAAGCCTTTGGGAATCCACGCCTAAAAGAGTTTAGGAATCCGCATTTAGGGTTGAACTTAAATCCACACAATTTCTAAAAGAAATATTTATATTCAATTATTCCATGATCTAAGATACAAGCTACTGGCCTATTAATAGACCATTGAGACAACAAGATAAGAATGAAATAAATATAAATAACCCTATTTACATCAAAACAAATTTATTAAGGTAACTCCTAACAAAATAGAACTCTAAGATAATACTAAATAAATTTGATAGAATTATCTAAAGGGACATTGGATGTGCCATTTTCCCGTCTTTGCAATATAAATTTGTGTAATTGGAGTGTGGGCTCTAGCGTCCGCACCAACTGTCTAGGGATGAGAAAAACTCAACTTTGTCGAGGGTGGCATGGTGCTGCTTTGGTAAACTCAAATAAATCTGGGGCGAGGGGTTGGAGCTCATCTCTGGTAATCCAAGTAGTATCATAAACAGGCGGTCCATGCTAGCGAACGAGATAACGCTGAAGGCCCTCCCCTTAGTGCATACATTGTGGTCATCTAAAATATCATTAATGTGCTCTGATAACAAATTGATGCAGGACGATTACGAATAAAGCTTTAGGAATTCGTACCTAATGGAACGTAGGAATGTGCACCTAGAATTGAACTGGAATCTATACCAATTCTAAAAGAAATATTTTTATTCAATCATTTTATGATCCAAGATACAAGGTGAGGGTCTATTAATAGATCATTTGGATAACAAAATAAGAATACAATAAAAATAAATTACCCTATCTATATCAAAACAAATCTATTACGATAATAACTAACCAAAGCTTTATGATAATACTAAATAAATCTAATAGAATCAAAATCCATAATCGTCACTTATCCAAAGGGATACTGGATGTGCCATCTTCTCGCGTCTGTGGCAATAAACACATGTAATTGCAGTGTGGGGCCATGGCTTTCGCACCAACAGTGTACTTGGTATTGATTCTTTTTTGGTATTGGTATACTTGGTTTTGTTCAAGGATTATCATTTTTTATTTTTGGAGATCATATATCAAATTGTATTGTGAATCTTGAGAATCATTCATAACAATGGAAGTAAATAGGAGATGCATATGGAATTAAACCTAGGAAACTTCTAATTCCTTAAGGAATCAATGGAATAAGAGCAAAAACAAATCTTATTACAAAATTCCTTCGAAAAAGAATTAATCTGTGGATATAATTATGGTACATTTAAACCAAATCAAAGAAATATATGATTTTTGTGAAAGAATTATTAGCTATTAAAGTAGCAATAGAAAGATTTTGTATATTTGTAGAACTAGAGTATTTTATTGTCAGAGCTGACAATAAAATCGTTAAATTTCTTAGTTAATAAAAAATCTATTGATCATTGTCAAAATTGCTGAATATCCCTTTGAAGTAGAATATCTTAAAGGTACTAACTTTTTTTTGCCAATTTTCTTAACTGAAATTATTTGTAAAATTAGTAAAGAGAAGAATGGGCGAAGATAAAACCTCATAAAGGAGAATGGGTAACAATTACTAAAAAAACAAAAAAGGCTAGTGAGGAAAAAGTTTATGGTGTGTTTGCAGGATTCCAACCATGAATTTATATGACATGGCCAGAATGTGGTAAACAAACCAATAGGTATCCTGGAGTATGCTACAACTCATATGATAGTTTTGCTAAAAGATAAAAATGTTTTTACAGTACACTGTACACCACCTCACATAAATAGACCACAAAAGCAATTGCCATCTAAGCCAGATGAATATAAGATTAAGGATTTTTATAATCCTAGAATAAGTTATAGTGAGTTAAATAGTGTTTGGAAAAATCACACTGGAGACAACAAAGTGAAATTTTGACAACATATGAGAAGACCAGCTACTCGCTTAGCAAAACAAATAACTAAAGATATGCTTCAAAAGCTTTATTGAAACAAATAGATTGGAATGGAGATTTTCGATATGAAAAGATAAATTTTTTTTTCCAAATAGCTGATATCATAGCCAATGAACTTCCATATCTAATTTTTGGAAGAATTAAAATAATCCGTCTTTATGAGAAAATCAGCTCTATTTTAACATCTAAAATTTTCCTTGAAATCCATAATCAAGTTGAAGATAATTCTTAAAGAATAAAACAATTTCTTTATGATCTCGTTTAAAATTTAGCACAAAAAAATATTCATCAACTTATAATCACCATAAATCAAGAAGAATGGTTTGACGAATATATTAATTGGAGAGTAACTAATCTAGTTATTTTCGAACCCTAGAACATATAAGTTGGATTTGTTTTCCAACTATGACCAAAGGCATGCACTTATACATAGTAAAAAAAACTATTGATGGGGTAAATACTTTACATTTTGAATTTTTAGCACCGTGGGATGGCGCAAAAGAGAACAGTTCTATCAACCATATCAGATATGGTATCTTAAATTCACAAGAGGACTTGAATTTGCTGATAGAGATCGTTATGAAGTCCCAGAAATTGACAATACAAAAATAATTGTAAAAATTGCTCTAGCCCAATATTGGATAGATAATGTTTTATTGGTCTCTCAAACATCAGGACAAATTAATGGCTTGCCAACCCCAACATTTGTGGTAACAGATGGTGAAAGACTATTTGTTGTGCATTTTTCGCATTACATATCATAGTACTTCATAATAAAGTCTTAAGACTAAAGCACAGTTGCTTAATTTGAAAAAAACAGAAAGAGCTAAATCTTTCGTTGGAATTATCAATGACAACGGATAATGTTGAAATTTTTTGAAATTAGGAATTTATCCAAGCCTCTTATTCACCGCTCTATGAAGTGGGCATTGAAGACCTGAACATTGTAAATCGTATGGAATAAGCTACCAGAATCCACCAATGCTAGAAGACACTTTGGCGAAGGAGGAGACAAAGTCAAAGTACTTTTAACAAAGAAGATGCTTGACATGGGGGCGTGTCAGTGTTTGAAATGTGTTGTGCACTACTACGAGAACTAAATTGAAGTTTCCGTTAGATTGGAGCTCTAGATGATATTCTGATCCTTGATTATCTTGGGAGAAAAGGCTACTTGCTTGCCAATTGGTGGTGTCCTTCCAAGAGCATTCTAAAAGAATGAAAGGCAGCATCTTTATGCTTGATGTTGTGTAAGGCGGGGGGGGAAAATAGTGCACTTTTGAAGCGTTGTAGCTACTAGTAAATAGAATATAAGTTACTTTAATTCATATTTTCCACTTTTGGCCTAAAGAAGAACTTTTGGAGAATCTTCTTATTTTGAGGTTTTGCCCCTTCTGCCCTTTTTATTTTTCAAATGCAATTATTGTCAAAACAAAATTCCTTCCCAATTCTGGTTGCTACAGAATTGTTCGCTACTGATAACTGGTGCTTGATTGCAAAAGCATCTCTTAAAAAGTCAGAAAACAAAGTTTTTGTAGTTTTTCCCAAAAAACCAAAAAAATAAACAACTTTTCTGCAAGCACATCAGGCCGCTCAATTGCTCATCCATGTTAGTAGTAGCCTATTTATTCTTATTATTGGTAGCTTATTATAATTATAATTATGTGTGTGTGGGTATATGGTTGTAATGGTGTTCCTTTGTGTTTAATATAAATAAGATTGTTCGCCTACCAGTTTGGTACGGCTTTTCATTATTCTTAACATGGTATTAGAGCCACCGTAAAACCTTAGCATCCACGAAACCCTAGCCTCTCTCCAGCCACAAGCACCAGCCAACACCATACCATCCCCCGTTGACCTAAAACAAACCATCGCCACCGCCAAACCAGTCGAGCTAACCTATCGCCGACCTAACCCTATCCCTAAACCATTGTCGACCTAGTTTACCATCCACAGCCACAGCCACCACCCATCGCCGACCTAACCCTAAGCCAGCGCCAATAGTGTACCCATCACTGACTACCACCAAACTAGTGCCGACAGACCCTAGGGAGCCCCGACAAGCCCTTTTCTCTCCTTTTCGAGCGCCGACGGTCCTTGCTCAGCCTTCCTCAAGCGCCGACAGCCACTTTCCAGCGCTGACAATCCTTGCTCAGCCTTCCTCAAGCGTCGACAGCCCCTTTGC
>JAUMHN010421858.1:0-13174 GCA_032360265.1 Heliamphora ciliata
ATTAATAATAAACTTATAGTAAGTAAACTATTAAACTTATAATAAATTAATAATATAAAGTTATAAACTATAAACTTATAAAGTAATAATAAAATTATAAGCTATAAATTTAAAAACTAATAAACAAATAAAGTATAAACTTATAGAATAAACTAATAAGTTAATAACTAATAATAAATTATAAATTATCAAAACTAATAAACTTAAATAAACTAATAAATTAATAATACATTATAAATGTGAGATTCTGACCCATTTTCTTTTTTCGGTGTTTTTCGACGCGTGTTTACCGTTTTCGTTACAACATGTTCATATGTGTTTATATACTTGTTCGGGTTTGGAGATGCATGCGGGGTTGGTTCCCGCGACTGTTGGGCGTTGAGGTACGAATTTTAAAAATATATATATATATTTTCGTGGCCTATAAATATCTTGCGTTATATATTTTCAAAAGATATTTTTAAAACTTCTCAACTAAGTTTTTTTTTTCTCTCTACCTTCTCTCTAACTTCTCGGGGGCCCGGGGCTCAGTTTTCAACGATCCAATAGCAGATCCTTAGTCTCCTCGTGGTGGGCTATGCATTCATCTGGATGAAATTTTATTTTGACAAAGTTCAATTTTGCACGTGAATTGAGACATCAAGTTTTTAACTCAACGAGGAAGGATTTTAGACTTTCATGTCATATAAAGGTGCTACATGTAAGCATGCGTGTTTTTATCATTTCAAAGTGCATGAAATTATTTTTTGTTCGATAAACTGGGTTTTAGTTTAAAAGGCGTTGTGCGTTATTTTCGATTAGATGGAAATGGGTTTCGAGAGTTTCTTTTGAAGTTTTGTGGTAGTCTTGGGTTAGGGTATGTCCAAGTGTGTTGAAAAGGGAGTTTAGAGGCTTCAATTTGGGATTAAGATGGCTGACTTGTAGCTTAAAACGGTTTTTGCCTGGGGTCAGTTGACTGAACTGGGTGGTTCAGTCGATTGGATCGTTGTTCGGGTGGTTCAGTCAACTGGACTGAGGATCTAGTTGGCTGACCAGTGTTTTGGGGGAATTTCTCTGAAATTTCAATAGCTTGTTTTGGTCGACTGTGTGGGCGTCCAGTCGACTGATGTCCTGTGTTGGGCGTTTTGTTGTTTTGGTGGTTTTGTTGTGGCTTTTTGGTCGGTTGAATTTATGGGGTTCATTCGACTGGCTCTCCTCTAGTGCCTTTTAGGCGAATGAATTATGGGGTTCTGTCGTCTGAACTCATGAAGAGGGGTGGGCGTCATTTCTGGTTTTGATTGGTCGTGGTGGGGCTGTGGTGGCTCGTTTCGTTGTCGTCCTCGGGGTTGTCGTGGTTTAGGAAAAGATGGGGTTTTGGTGAAAATTGTTTTGTCATAGGTTTGGAGTTGGCCTTTGGGTAGGTCTTGTTCTGTATGTTGTTGGTTGTGTCGAGGGTGTGGCATGTGATGTCGTGACGGGTTATGTAGCGTCGTTATGTGGAACGTAGTGGTTATACGTGGTTTGGTGCTTATAAAACTCTAGTTAGTTTTATTCATGCATGTTATAGGACAGATAGGTAGTCTTATGCAGTCGTATGTGATCTTATGTGGTCATGGTGCTTTTAATGCTCTGGTTTTATCGATGAATATATTGGGGCATATATTGGTCCATCAGTGAAAGTCCGTAAAGATATATTAGTTAGGGCGGATATTGGTCAATCGGTGAAATTCTGTATATATATATATATATGAGCAGATATTGTATCACGCCCTAGAACCCAAGGTCACGTGAAAATTTACCAAATACCAGTTTTATGAAAATAGGTTTTCATGCATTCAAATCCACCTGTTGAAATCCAATGAAAACCCAATATGCATATTTCATAAACAGTAAACATTCTGTAAAACGTGCATAAGTATATCGCCTTATGGCGTACAAAACCTGCCATCAGAATCAGGCATACCAAAAAAGAAAACTACTAAAGTCTTCTGCCATCCATCATCACGGCACCACAAGATCTACTCAAGATCAAACTCCATATCATCACCTGAAAATTGTTTTACAGAAAATTCCACCCGTGAGCCGAAACCCAATAGAAACAGGCTATAAAACTGTAAAGCAGGCAAGATATGCAATCATATAGTGGGAGCAAACTCAACTACAAACCAAAAAGGTTTTACGTCATAAAACTCCAAGTTTCCCACAAACCTCTAACACAGTTTTCCCTCCACAACCAAGCATTTATACAATGCAAAACAACATTTTACAGTTGAATGAAAACAATAACCAAAATGTCATTTTCCCACTCGGATCACACACCGAGAAAAGATAAAATATTTTCCACTCGAAACTCGCACAGCCGAGGAAAATAAAACAGTATGCTCCACTCGGGCTACACCACCGAGGAGAAAGAGTAATACAGATCCACTCGAACACGCAGCCGAGGATCAAGCAAATGAATCCTATGTACCGACTCCGCCATAAAGGGACAGAGGTAGCAACTATAGATCCCTGTCTATTATCTAATCCCCATACATCATGGG
Organism: Heliamphora ciliata; assembly: GCA_032360265.1. Classification (NCBI taxonomy): domain Eukaryota; kingdom Viridiplantae; phylum Streptophyta; class Magnoliopsida; order Ericales; family Sarraceniaceae; genus Heliamphora; species Heliamphora ciliata. Next base: position 2,523 of record JAUMHN010421858.1, read on the forward strand.
ACCGGTTAGATAAATATAAGTTCTATACGGAGCACCACGACGTAAATGCTGACTTTACGGGCCCGACAACCCGAGGGACAAAAGCACCCAACCGACCTTCTTTACGGGAATTACCCTGAAGGATATAAAGGTACCTACTCTGCGCACGTTTTCGGATTTTCATTGAAGGCAACTCGTGCCAAATACCCGTCATCCCAGCACATCTACGAATCATTTAAAAATCGTACCGTAGCTCAACTACGAAAATATTTCCACAAAATACATTATACATGCATTTAGATCCATCCATCAAGATGGAGATCAAACAAAAACATTTCAAAATGTTTTTTTTCGTTTTTAACAAAACGTATCAAAACTGAGCCTCAACCCCAAGGGTTAGTTCCAAACCTCCAAAACATAAAATGTTGAGATTTTAATCAAAACCATCGTTTTCTAACAAAAATCACCTTTTTCAAAACAACCTTTGAAAACTATCCATCCACATGTCATAAGCTGTACTAAACCAAGAAAAGCGAAAAATATGCTTTTTACCCGTAAAGTAAGGTTTAAATACAAATATGACATTTCATGCATTTTTTACCCGGTAAAAATACACATAATAATTACATAAAACACCCTTATACAGCAGGAGGGTCTAGAATCCAACCTCGGCGAGTCGAAACTCAAAGCCTCAAAATTCGAACCACGTCGGAACAGGAATCTGATCGGTCGAACACGAAGCTAGCAGCGTGAATAGTAGGGATCCACAAGCTGATCGTCGAAAACTAGGGTTAAGCAACCCAAATATGTAGAGAGAAGGCAGAGGAAATGATGAAAGAAGCTTTTCTCCAAATATTCCAGCCCCTGAAATACATATAGGCTCGGCAAAAAGGCAGTTCAGTCAACTGAAGAGGCCACTTCAGTCGACTGAAGGCTCTCGAAAGGCGCACCACCGCCACTGTTCAGTCGACCGAACTCAAGAAAAATAGTTCAGTTGACCAAACATACCAGTCCAGTCGACCGAACCCAAGGTGTCACGGCTTACTGTTTTGGTCTCGGTATTTCTGTCCAAAGGTCAACCAAATAAGCCTAAACAACGTCCGAGAAAGCGTAAAACACATCTATACAGTTCAGGGTCTCACAACTCTCCCCTCTTAAGGAATTTTCCCCCCGAAATTCCCTATAAGGTCACGAGATAAACAAGTCAGGGTATCTAGCACGCATCCCAGACTCAAGCTCCCAAGTTACTTCCTCAATCCCGTGATAAAGCCACTGAACTTCGATATAAGCAATCGTTCTCTCCCGTAACACTTGCACCTTCGTATCTAGGATCTTCACTGGATGCTCCTCATACGTGATATCCTCATCAACCCGCTGCTCAGCCCCATCTAACACATGCGAAGGATCAGGCTCGTGTCTCCGAAGCATGGAAACGTAGGAGATGTTGTGCACAGATGCTAACTGAAGCGGCAAGGCTAGACGGTATGCTTCCACCCCAATCCTTTTCAGGATCTCGAAGGGTCCAACAAAACGTGGTGATAGCTTCTCGCGACGGCCAAATCTCATCAACCCTCTGCGTGGCGAGACCTTCAAAAACATGTGATCTCCCACTGCAAACTCTAACGACCTCCTCCTCCAATCCGCATAACTCTTTTGGCAGCTCTAAGCTGTCGCCAGACGCTGAAGAATCACTACAATCTGCTCTGTTGTTTCCCGTACTAAGTCGGATCCCAAAACAGTAGTCTCACCCACCTCTGTTCAACATACCGGTGATCTACATGGCCTACCATACAGAGCCTCATACGGTGCCATCCCAATACTGGACTGATAGCTGTTGTTGTATGCAAACTCTGCCAATGATAGATGATCCTCCTTAGAACCCCGAAAGTCAAGCACGCACTCTCTCAACTTGTCCTCCAAAATCTGGATGGTCCTCTCAGACTAACCGTCAATCCGTGGGTGAAAAGCCGTGCTGAAAGTCAAGCTAGTCCCCAAAGCCTCCTGAAGACTCTGCCAAAAGCGCGAAGTAAAGCGCAGGTCTCGATTAGAAACGATAGTCACAGGTACTCCATGTAGTCAGACTATCTCCTGAATGTACAATTTGCTCAATCTGTCCATTGAATCTCTCACTCGAAAATGGAGGAAGTGCGCAGACTTCGTCAACCTATCAACCACAACCCAAATAGCATCATATTTTATCGGCGAGCGTGGAAGGCCTGATACGAAATCCATCGTGATATTCTCCCACTTCCACTCAGATATAGGAACGACTGTAACAATCCTACAAGTCGCTGATGTTCCACCTTTACTTGCTGAAAAGTAAGGCACCAAGACACAAATTGAATCCCGTCCCTCTTCATTCCTGCCCACCAGAACTGACGGCACAAATCATGATATATCTTCCTGCCTCCCGGATGCACTGCAAGACGTGAGTGATGAAACTCATGTAGCAACTCGGCACGGCATGACTCTGGCACAAACAGACGCCCTGTCAACCTCAAACTCTGATCTGAACCCACCGTCCATCCTGCTGTGTCCTTTCCTCTAGCAATGCGGTCCCGAATCATCTGAGCCTCCTGATCAGTCTGCTGAGCCTCTAACACGCGTGCAACTAATGCAGGCTTTGAAGCTACAGAATATAAAGTCGTACCTGCCCTATCTCCTTGAGACACAGATCAAACTCCCCAACTGCTTCGAGCATGTCCCATTCCCGTGTAGCCACAGAAACTAACGAACCATGAGATCTCCTGCTGAGCGTGTTAGCTACGACATTTGCCTTTCCTGGATGGTACTGCAAATCAATGTCGTAGTCTCCCAATAACTCCATCCATCGTCGCTGGCAAAAATTCAGGTCTTTCTGTGAAAACAAGTATTTTAAGCTCTTATGATAAGAGAAAATCTCGAAATGCCCACCATATTGATAATGTCGCCATGTCTTCAAGGCAAAGACTACGGTTGTCAACTCCAGATCATGCGTTGGATAGTTCCTCTCGTGTGTCTTCAATTGTCGGGATCCTTAAGCTACAACCTTGCCTTCCTGCATCAGAACGCAACCCAAACCCTCATGTGAAGCGTCGCAGTACACTGTGTAACCCAAATCTCGCTTAGGAATAATCAGCACTTGTGCATTGGTCAATCTCCTCTTCAGCTCTTGGAAAGCTGACTCACAGGACTCACTCCAGACGAATATAACTCTCTTCCTTGTCAGACGCGTCATAGGTGCTGCCAACCTGGAAAAGTCCTTGACGAATCGCCGATAATAACCTGCCAAACCCAAAAAATTACAGATCTCAAAGACGTTCTTCGGCCGCTGCCAATCCATCACAACATCAGTCTTTGACAAGTCTACTGATACCCCATTCTTTGACACCACGTGCCCAAGGAATCTCACCTCTGACATCCAGAACATGCACTTATCGAACTTCGCATACAAGCGATGTTCTCTCAGAAGCTACAAAACAACACGCAGATGCACTTCATGCATCTCCCTCTTGGGTGAATAGATTAGTATGTCATCCATGAACACGACCACAAAACTATCCAAATAAAGATGGAATATTTGGTTCATCAAACCCATAAACGTCACAGGGACGTTCGTCAAACCGAACGGCATGACCAGAAACTCGTAGTGACCATAACGCGTTCGAAAGGTGGTCTTCGCTATGTCCTCGTCCCTAATCCTCAGCTGGTGATACCCTGACCTCAAGTCAATCTTCAAAAAGTAGCGCGATCCCCTCAGCTGATTAAATAGGTCATCAATCCTAGGCATAGGATATTTGTTCTTCACTGTCACCTGGTTCAGCTTCCTGTAGTCTATACACAGTCTCAACGACCCATCCTTCTTCTTCGCGAACAATGCTGGTGCTCCCCACGGTGACGTAATCGGCCGTACAAACCCTTTGCCTAGCAACTTCTGTAACTGCGCCTTGAGTTCTCGTAACTCAGCAGGCGCAAAGCGATAAGATGGCATAGAGATAGGTGCAGCTCCTGGAACAAGATCAATGGAGAACTCCACCTCACGGCTCGGTGGCAACTCAACAGATTGTCAGGAAAGACGTCTGAATAGTCACACACTACAGGGGGTAACTCCCCTCGAACCCTAACCGGCACATCCAATCTGAGAGCAGAAAAGAGGAAACCCAAGTTCCCTCGAACTCGCATGGCAACTGGCACAGACACCAAGCTCTCATCCCGATCACCCACAAAGTAGAAGCAGCCACCCTCTAGTGTACAGATCGACACTCTCCGTCGCTCACAATCTATATAAGCACGGTAGGTAGTCATCCAGTCCATCCCTAGGATGACATCAAACGTGGTCATGTCTAGAATGATAAAATCAAACTCTAAACAACGACCAACGACCTCCAGCACGCAGGATCTACAAATAAGGCTCAGCGTCACACTCCCACTAATTGGGGTCTCCACACACAAGGTACTACCCAACCAGTCCATTTTGAACCCCAATACAGATACAAAAGCAGATGATATAAACGAATGTGATGCTCCTGTGTCTATAAGAATACTAGCCCATGATCTAAAGACTAGAAGAGTACCTTTAATCATGGCTGGAGTAATTGTTGCATCAGACGCAGCTGGAGCTTTGGAAGCACTGCGATCAGCAAGAACATAAGCCCTGGCCTGCGGTGGTCTGGTCTGTCCACCATGACCCTGATTTGTCGGCTGCCTCACAGACTGTGCTGAAGTGCCTCCTTCTGCAAACCTAGACGTCTGGGCCCTAGATTGCTGAGGTATCTGCCGTCTCTGTGCCGATAGAGCAACTGGCACTCCTATCGCACTCTAACCATTCCCTTCCCGGGGACAGTGCCTGCGAATATACCCAGACTGACCACACCCAAAGCATTTAGGTGGGTCCCTCACCTGTGACTGGACAGACGCAGAACTCTGTACCTGGCCCTTCTGTGGGCACTCAACGGAACGATGCCCCGGCTGTCCACATCGGTAACAAATCTGCTCTCTTTACTCTAGCCTTCCTGTCGAGGCCACTGAAGGTGCAGGTGTAGACGACTACGGCTGATACGAACCAACATAATGAGAACTAGGTCCAAACGACCTCTGGCGCTTTTTCCCGCACCTCTGGAACTGTGCATCTCCACTGCCCTGCTGACTCCCGCTCTCTCTTGCTCTGCGGCTATCTGCCAGTGAATTCTCGACCCGGATAGCAGCCTCCACCAGCTTGATATACACCTCCACATCTAAAGCTGCAACCCTATCCTTGATAGCAGGTCCAAGTCCCCTCTCAAACCTCCGAGTACGCAGCTCCTCTGTCGATACCATCTCTGGTGCAAATCATGACAGATTCGCGAACTTGGACTCATACTGGACCATAGACAGATTCCCCTGAACAAGGGAGAGGAACTCCTCTTGGTAAGTATCTGTCAAAGATCTCGAGAAATACTTCTCCAAGAAGACTCTTGTGAAAGCGACCCACGTATCATCCACCGTGGTCTTAGCAAACTTCCACCACTCTCTAGCGTCTTCCCACAGTTGGAACGCTGCCAATCTCATACGCATAGTATCCTCCTCGATATCCAGAGTATCAAAGATAGCTATGGTTACTTCCAACGACTCAGTAGCAACCTTGGGGTCCGGCTCTCCAGAAAAGGTCGGAGGAATCAACCGCCAGAATTCCCTCATAGCCACAGAGGCTCTTGGCTCAGGAACCCTCACTTAAGCCCTGGATGCCTCAGCCATCGCTCTCATAGTGACAAGCATCTCCTGCATAACGTCAGCACCGCCCACTTATTCCTGTGGGGCATGAACGTCTCCCTCCTTTAGAACCTGAACATAAGCACGACCTCGGCCACGACCACGTCCCCGCACTCCCCGCGTGGACATAGTTCTATATAAAGCGAAATAATAGGATATACTTTCCTCTAGCATGTTACTACATAACATAAACACATAATCATGCGATCACGTAACCACGTAAGATTATGCAAACACATCTCACATACCGAGGAGAACTAACAAGATAGACGCGTCAATTTGGATATCGTATTCAGATTCCTTGCTAGAATACACGTTGGCCAAACGCGCTTCTAACTTGGCTTCCAAATATGTTTAACCAAACGCCCGAAGGCAAGATTAGTTTATCATGAGATTCAACCTCTATACACACGTATACACAACGATCATGCTCAGAAAGCTATTAACATGTTATAAACCAACGTTTAAACACATGCAAGCAAGCATATACAATCAACCTCACCAGGTGATAAATCCTCTTCCCATGGCTCTTAGGTATTCGAACCCAGAGCTCGATACCAAGTTGTCAAGCCCCAGAACCCAGGGTCACGTGAAAATCCACCAAACACCAGTTTTATGAAAATAGGTTTTCATACATTCAAATCCACCTATTGAAATCCAATGAAAACCCAATATGCATCCCTCATAAACAGTAAACATTCTGTAAAACATGCACAAGTATATTGCCTTATGGCATACAAAACCTGCCTTCAGAATCAGGCATACCAAAAAGAAAAACTACTAAAGTCTTCTGCCATCCGTCATCACGGCACCACAAGATCAAACTCCATATCATCACCTAAAAATGGTTTTGCAGAAAATCTCACCCGTGAGCCGAAACCCAATAGAAACAGACTATAAAACTGTAAAGTAGGCAAGATATGCAATCATATAGTGGGAGCAAACTAAACCACAAACTAAAAAGGTTTTACGTCATAAAATTCCAAGTTTTTCACAAACCTCAAACAAAGTTTTCCCTCCACAACCAAGCATTTATACAATGCAAAACAACGTTTTATAGTTGAAGGAAAACAGTAACCAAAATGTCATTTTCCCACTCGGATCACATACCGAGAAAAGATAAAATATTTTTCACCCAGAACACACACAGCCGAGGAAAATAAAACAGTATGCTCCACTCGGGCTACACCACCGAGGAGGAGTAAAACAGATCCACTCGGAACACGCAATCGAGGATCAAGCAAATGAATCCTATGTACCGACTCTGCCCCAAAGGGATAGAGATAGAAATTATAGATCCATGTCCACTATCTAATCTCCATACATCATGGGACCGGTAAGATAAATACAAGTTCTATACGGAGCACCACAACGTAAATGCTAACTTTACGGGCCGACAACCCGAGGGACAAAAGCACCAAACCGACCTTCTTTACGAAAATTACCTCGAAGGATACAAAGGAACCTACTCTGCGCATGTTTCTGGACTTTCACCGAGAGCAACTCGTGCTAATACCCGTCATCCCGGCACATCTACGAATCATTTAAAAATCGTACCGTAGCTCAACTACGAAAACATTTCCATAAAATACATTATCCATGCATTTAGATCCATCCATCAAGATGGAGATCAAACAAAAACATTTCAAAATATTTTTTTCCGTTTTTAACAAAACGTTTCAAAACTGAGCCTCAACCCCAAGAGTTAGCTTCAAATCTCCAAAACATAAAATGTTGAGATTTCAATCAAAACCATCGTTTTCAAACAAAAACCACCGTTTTCAAAACAACCTTTGAAAACCATTTGTCAACATGTCATAAGCTGTACTAAACCAAGAAAAGCGAAAAATATACTTTTTACCTGTAAAACAAGGTTTAAACACAAATATGACATTTCATGCATTTTTTACCCGGTAAAAATACACATAATTACATAAAACACCCTTATACAGTAGTAGGGTCTAGAATCCTACCTCGGCGAGTCGAAACTCAAAGCCTCGAAATCTGAACAACGTCAGAACAGAAATCTAATCGGTCAAACACGAAGCTAGCAGCGTGAATAGTAGGGATCCACAAGTTGATTGTCGAAAACTAGGCTCAAGCAATCCAAATATGTAGAGAGATGGCAGAGGAAATGAAGAAAGATGCTTTTCTCCAAACATTCTAGCCCCTGGAATACATATAGGCTCGGTAAAAAGGCAGTTCAGTCGACTGAAGAGGCCACTTCAGTTGATTGAAGGCTCTCAAAAAGCGCACCACCGCCACTGTTCAGTCGACCGAACCCTTCGATCCAGTCGACCGGACTCAAGAAAAATAGTTCAGTCGATCGAACATACCAGTCCAGTCGACCAAACCCAAGGTGTTACAGCTTATTGTTTTGGTCTCGGTATTTTTGTCCAAAGGTCAACGAAACAAGCCTAAACAAGGTCCGAGAAAGCGTAAAACACATCTATACATGCCGTTCTACAACTCCAAAACATAAACCATGCATCGCGGCTATTCATATACTAAAATAAACACGTCACGTACATAAATAATCCAAAATAACAAGGTTCGGGGTCTCACAACTCTCCCCCCTTAGAGAAATTCGCCCCCGAAATTCTCTACAAGGTCACGAGGTAAATAGGTCTGGGTATCCAGCATGCATCCCAAACTTAAGCTCCCAACTCGCTTCTTCAACCCCGTGATGAAGCTACTGAACTTTGATATAAGCAATCGTTCTCTCCCATAACACTTGCTTCTTCATATCTAGGATCTTCATTGGTCGCTCCTCATGCGTGTTATCCTCATCAACCCGCAGCTCAGCCCAATCTAACACAAGCGAAGGATCAGGCTCGTATCTCCGAAGCATGGAAACGTGGAAGACGTTGTGCACAGATGGTAACTGAGGCGGCAAGGCTAGACAGTATGCTACCACCTCAATCCTTTTAAGGATCTCGAAGGGTCCAATAAAACGTGGTAATAGCTTCCCGCGACGGCCAAATCTCATCAACCCTCTGCATGGTGAGACCTTCAAAAGCACGTGATCTCCCATTACAAACTCTAACGGTCTCCTCCCCCGATCCGCATAACTCTTTTGGCGGCTCTGAGCTGTCACCAGACGCTAACGAATCACTATAATCTGCTCTGTCGTTTCCCGTACTAAGTCGGGTCCCAAAACAATAGTCTCACCCACCTTTGTCCAACATACCGGTGATCTACATGGCCTACCATACAAAGCCTCATACGGTGCCATCCCAATACTAGACTGATAGCTATTATTATACGCAAACTCTGTCAATGATAGATGATCCTCCCAAAAACCCCAAAAGTCAAGCACGCACGCTCTCAACATGTCCTCCAAAATCTGGATGGTCCTCTAGACTGACCGTCAGTCTGTGGGTGAAAAGCTGTGCTAAAAGTCAAGCTAGTCTCCAAAGCCTCCTAAAGACTCTGCCAAAAGCGCGATGTAAAGCGTGGGTCTCTATCAGAAATGATAGTCACAGGTACTCTATGTAGTCGGACTATCTCTCGAATGTACAATCTGCTCAATCTGTCCACTAGATCTCTCACTCGAATAGGGAGGAAGTGCGTAGACTTCGTCAACCTATCAACCACAACCCAAATAGCATCATGTCCCGCTGGCGAGCGTGGAAGTCCTGATACGTAATCCATCGCGATATTCTCCCACTTCTATTCAGATATAGGCAACGGCTGTAACAATCCTGCCAGTCGCTGATGTTCCACCTTTACTTGCTGACAAGTAAGACACCGAGACACAAATCGGATCACGTCCCTCTTCATTCCCGCCCACCAGAACTGACGGCGCAAATCATGATACATCTTCGTGCCTCCCGGATGCACTGCAAAACGTGAGTGATGAAACTGATGTAGCACCTCGGCACGGCACGACTCTAGCAGAAACAGATGCCCTGTCAACCTCAAACTCTGATCTGAACCCACTGTCCATCCTGCTGTGTCCTTTCCACTAGCAATGCGGTCCCAATTCATCTGAGCCTCCTGATCGGTCCGCTGAGCCTCTAACACGCGTGCAACTAATGCAGACTGTGAAGCTACAGAATATAAAGTCGCACCTCCCCTTGTCTCCCCGAGACACAGATCAAACTCCCCAATCGCTTCGAGCATGTCCCATTCCCGTATAGCCACAAAAGCTAACGAACCATGAGATCTCCTGCGGAACGCATCAGCTACGACATTTGCCTTTCTCGGATGGTACTAGAAATCAAAGTCGTAGTCTCCTAATAACTCCATCCATCGTCGCTGGCAAAAATTCAGGTCTTTCTGTGAAAACAAGTATTTTAAGCTCTTGTGATAAGAGAAAACCTCGAAATGCTCACCATATAGATAATGTCGCCATGTCTTCAAGGCGAAGACTACGGCTGCCAACTCCAGATCATGCGTCGGATAGTTCCTCTCGTGTGTCTTCAATTGTCGGGATCCATAAGCTACAACCTTGCCTTCCTACATTAGAACACAACCCAAACCCTCATGTGAAGCGTCGCAGTACACTGTGTAACCCAAACCTCGCTTAGGAATAAGCAGCACTGGCGCACTGATCAATCTCCTCTTCAGCTCTTGGAAAACTAACTCACAGGGCTTACTCCAGATGAATATAACTCCCTTCCATGTCAGACGCGTCATAGGTGCTGCCAACCTAGAAAAGTCCTTGACGAACTGCCGATAATAACCTGCTAAACCCAGAAAACTGCGGATCTCAAATACGTTCTTCGGCCGCTGCCAATCCATCACAGCATTAGTCTTTGACAAGTCTACTGATACCCCATTCTTTGACACCACGTGCCCAAGGAATCTCACCTCTGATATCCAGAACTCGCACTTCTCGAACTTTGCATACAAGCGATGTTCTCTCAGCATCTTGAGGTACTTAGACTTGGAATCGGATTATGATTTTTAAACACCATTTAGATAAAAATATTTTCTACAAC
>JAUMHN010421879.1:0-13173 GCA_032360265.1 Heliamphora ciliata
TTATAGGTCAGAGTGCAATTATAGTTCTTTAGTGGTGTGAACTGTAATTCAGTGTTTTATGAAAATTACAAAAACCGCTGCGTCTTTTCATAATTACAGAAACCGCTGGTAGGTATCTGTGTTCTACTGGAAGTCTTACTCATAATTACTCTCCAGGTCGCTGCAGCAGCCCTATATATATGCGGGTAGGCTGAACCAGTTTGAGATTGATAGTTCATATATCATATATCAGAGATATCATATTTTATCTTTCAAGATTAAAGATATCGGTGTTCTACCGGTACGAGTTCTCGGAGGATCGTATCCCACACTACGTTCGAGGATCGCGTAAGGGAATACAGTAGAAGATATGACTAGAGTTTCAACTCGAAATCAAGTCGTAGTTGAAGATTAGATCGATAAAAGGTATTTTTCTAAATTAACTTTGGTTGCACGGATTTATTTTTTATCGTTCTTCATCAAAAGTTTTACCTGGAGCCCATTTTGGCATTTGCTCATCCAGTTAATTTTTTACGAAAAATCGTTTACGAAAACAATGATCTTTGCAGTATTGCCTCCAACAAAGTGTTGTATCTCTACTTAGAAGTGTCCTCACATGCCTTCAGTGCGGTGCTTGTTAGAGAGGAGGGAAGACAGCAATTGCCAGTATATTATGTCGGCCACACCCTTTCGTGGTCTGAAATGAGGTACCTACCTATAGAAAAGCTCGCCTATGCATTGGTCATTACGTCTCGAAAGCTCCAGCTTTACTTTCAAGACCATGCTATCATCGTACTCACTAAGTATCCGTTAAAAGCCGTATTCTCAAGGGCAGATGTAATAAGACGGATGACCAAGTGAGCCATGGAGTTAGGTGGACATGACGTCAACTTCAAACCCAGAACTGCAATCAAGGCTCAGGTGTTGGCCGACTTCGTCGTATAATTTGCAAGAAAGGGAGTCGAAGAGCAAGAGGTGACTGAACTATTCGAACCACCCAGCTTAGAAGGGAACTGGAGTTTGCACATAGATGGGGCATCCAATAGTCGAGGTTTAAAAGTAGGGACGGTCTTAACCTCTCCAGACGGATAGATAATAGAGCAGGCCCTGCGGTTAGGCTTCAATGCCACAAATAATGAGGCCGAATACAAGGCATTGACAATAGGGCTTGGAGCAGCAACGAAGCTCGGCATTTTCGAGCTGACAGTTTTTAGCAATTCTCAACTCATCGTCAGTCAGCTCAATAGAGATTATGAGGCAAAGGATGATCGAATGGCCAAATACCTCCAAATGATGTTAGAGGCCATGGGAAGATTCACAGCGATCAAGATACAGCGAATTAGTTGGGCTCATAACAGTCATGCGAACAGTTTGGCTAACCTCGCTTCAGCGACGGTAGGAAATGGAGAGAGGACGGTGATAATATAGTTCTTTCCATATTCGAGCATACGAGCTTTGGGCAATGAGGAAAGGGAGGCCCTCTCGGTAGAAGAAGTACCATCGTAGATGAATCCCATTATAACATTCTTGAAAGATGACATACTGCCGACCGATAAGAAGCAGGCGCATAAAATCAGGTTGAAGTCGGCTCGATTTTGGCTCTCTCAAACGGACAAGTTGTACCATTGCTCTTACTCGGGACCTTACCTTTTGTGTGTGCACCCCGCCCTAGTAGATGATTTGCTCTATGAGATGCACGATGGAATCTATGGAAGTCATACGGGAGGACGGTTACTTTCTTATAGGGCAATTTCACAAGGATATTGGTGGCCCTATATGCAAAAGGACGCTCAACAATACGCGAAGAAGTGCGAAAAATGGCAACTCTTCTCCCCCTTTATCCATCAGTCAACGGGGAAACTAAACCCGTTAATCAGCCCATGGCCATTCACGTAATGGGGGCTAGATATCATTGTCCCGTTCCATAGGGCGGTTGGAAATAAGAAGTTCATGGTGGTGACAACTGATTATTTCACCAAATGGATAGAAGTCGAGCCACTCGCCAACATAAGGGAGTCACACATAAAGAAGTTCGTACAGAAGAGTATCGTCACTAGGTTTGGGATCCCCTGTGCCTTTATTTCAGACAATGAAACACAATTCGACAGGAAATTATTTCGGCAGTTCTGTGCCGAGCTAAAAATAGAGTTCTATAACTCTACTCCGGCGTATCCCCAGTGCAATGGACATGCAGAGGCTTCGAATAAAATAATCCTATCCAGGATCAATTAAAAGGCTGGATAAGGCAAAGGGAAGGTGGGTGGAGGAGCTCCCCCATGTGTTGTGGGCTTATCAAACGACGCCGCACAGGTCAACTGGGGAGACTCTCTACTCAATGGCCTACCGTATGGAGGCTGTAATTCCACTCGAGATTAGCCTTCCAACGATGAGGACTGAAAAATTTGACCTCGAGCGCAATGGGGAGCTGTTGGCTAGGGAGCTGGACCTAGTCGAGGAAAGGAGAGAGGCAGCGCTACTCAGGATCAGGTCCTATCGACAAGAGATGAGTTGGGATTATAATCGAATGGTAAAACCAAGAGAGTTCAGCCCAGGGGATCTGGTCTTAAGGAAAGTAATGGGGAATACGAAAATTCCAGGAGAAAGGAAGTTAGGACCAAATTGGGAAGGACCGTATAGGGTTAGAGCAGTCGTTTGATCTGGCGCCTACTATCTGGAAGATACGGAAGGAAAAGAAGTACCTCAGCCGTGGAACTCGGCCAACCTGAGGTTTTTCTATCACTAAATGTTTTTTCTACCCACTTTTTGTCACCGCCAAGGGGGGTTGGGGGTTGTTATTGTAACTGAACCCCATTTTGATGCAGTTAAACTTAATGAAGTTTCTATTTTTGCTTTCTGACATAAATGCGTCTGAGATAGAACATCCTCTCTGGAGTTGGAATGACTCCTAGGGTTTCTCACAACCCCACGCTGGAGGCCAGTTCGACCTGAGGATAGAACATCTTCTCAAGAGTTGGAATGGCTCCCAGGGTTTCCAACAACCCCAGGCTAAAGGAGGCCAGTTCGGCCTGAGGATAGAACATCCTTTCAGGAGTTAGAATGACTCCCAGGGTTTCTGACGAGGCTAGTTCGGCCTGAGAAATCAACACATGTAAAACATGACCACAAAATATTAAAAGCGATATAAGATGCAACATAAGATTAGGGACGGCTTGAAATAGTTGTCATTACATAAACAAGAACAATACATCAGAGGGAGTATGGCCTTACAGGAGCAAAATGGTCGGGGACTCCAAAATGAATATAGAAGAAAAAGAAAAAGAAAACAACAGATACATAAGCAGAGAAGAAAGTCATGGTGGGATGGAGTGCCGAAGAGCCATCATGCTTGGCGGTCATCATCTGGCACTTCGCCTTGATCTCCGCTATGCTCTTCGTTGCTATCATTGGGAATTTCCACCACCTCTTCCCCATCAAAGGCATGACGGCTAACGGCCATATCAAGAACATCTCTAGGATGGGGAGAGGGGAATACAGGAGCGGCCTCATGGTCTGTTGCTTCGGTCTCGATGACTTGCTCTTCAGCGGCTGTAGCGGCATCGGCTAAGGTCGGGGGCTCGCTCCATAAAGGGGAATCAAGCGGGACCCCTGCCCTCTCCAAAGCCTACCTGTAGCCGATAGCGAGAATCTCTACTAGGATGCCAACAACCTCCTTCGTTAGATGAGCTTCGCACTCATCCCACCCCTGTTGCAACACCTTGTCCTCTTTCTCTGCTCTCGGTGGCTCTAGGTCAGCGACAACGACCGCAGCCTCCTCCTTTAACTTTTTACCCTCTTCTTCGGTAGCCTTCAGCATGGTTTACAGCCCCTAGCGGGCGGAGGCTGCTACAACTTGGTCGCCTTCCAGGTCTTTGATACGTTGCCTAGCCTGGGTTATGGCTTTGGCAACCTGCTTAGTCTCACGCAATGCCTCGGTGCAGTGATCGTGGAGGACAGTCGCAGCTTAGAGGTGCTGTATAAAGAATCACGAAAGGTTAAACAATATAATAATAATAAATAAATAAATATATAAAATATTTGCTCTTATCCTGACGCCGAGCTAGAATACCCTATCAAAAAGGGCCACAATGGATAGAGCGGAGTGGTCGGCAATGTCAAGCGGAAGTGCTAGACCACGCGCAAGGTTATGAGCGACGCCCCCTCCTTGGACGAGTCATTGAAGTTGATCTGACGTCCAGATACGACATGTTCTGGAAGTCAAGGGGCTGGGGTTTCGGCCTCGCTCTCTGGGTTATTCTCGGATGCGAGAGTGCCATCTCCCCGGATGAGTCGGCGGCGTTGTGCAAGCAGTTCGCTGGGGGGAGGCGAGCTTGTCATGGCAGGAGCGGCCACTTCAGGGACCGGAGGAAGAGGTGGAGCAGAAGGTGTCGTCTCTCGAGGAAGTGGAGGAGGGGTAGAGAACCTCATATGAGGAGTGGCGGATGTACTGGCGACGCTACAGTCCAGCACGGCCGATCTAAGATCAAATGTACGTTATCGAGGCATAGCTGCTTCTTCGGCTTGTTGATGAGGAGAAGACGACAGAGCTTGCCTGGATTCTCTATACCGAATAACTCGGCAATAGCTCGGTAAGTAGTTGAGCAAATCGGGGGCCGAACGGGTTTGTCTGATGTTGAGGCAATGCTGTACCTCGACAAAGCTGGCCTGCCTCTTTTTCTATTTGGCCAAGGAAGCAGCTGCAAAACGAAAATAGAGGATATCTGCTACGATAGTAAAAAGAAAAGTGAAAATAGAAAGTCAAGCGAATGAGAAGAGGGGACGGCCGAACCGACCTAGACTCCCTGGGACCCTTGGAATCGAACGACCAGCAAGTCCAGCACAGTTTGGCGGGAATTCAAAGTCCCCTCCCACAAATATGTAGTCGTCGCCATGTTTGTCCGAATCGGGGAGGTCGTGCACCATCTGTTGGGCAACGCTCCTTTGTCGAAGATAATAGGTACAGTCTTTGCAGGCAATGGTGTAACTATGAAATATTTTTGGAATGTCGAGATTTAAGTCGTATCTACGATTGATCTCGGCCACTCCCATAACTATTCTTATGAAGTTTATAGAGACCTGACGGGAGGTTAGCCGACATGTGGCTAACATCTCCCTGAGGAGGGGGTGAATGGGGAAGCTGATGCCAGCCTCCACAATGGAGGCAACGGGAAATTCCACCTCATTCCCCATAGGGAGGAAGGGAGACCCAAAGACGTTTGGGTCACAGTAGCGGAGTGTGACCGACGGGGGAATGTGAAACCTAGCCCTAAAGGCAACGAGGGCTAATGGGGTGTCAACCTCCTTCACAAACTTGCCTTTTTTTGGTCATGTTTGTGCTTACAAGGTTATAAAGATGGGAGAAAAAGACTAGGTTGAACAAAAATAAAAGCACAGAAAGGAAATGGTGAGGACAATCTAAAGACGAAAACGAAGGGTGAGCCTAAATCAAAAGAAGATTGACTAGAAGGAAGAACACAAGATAAAAGCTGAAAACATACTAGAAAAGGGAAAGAAGACGGCAAAGGAAGGTGGAGACACTTATGGCACACGAAGGTGATGATCATCAGAGTGTCCTGCGATAGCAGCGGTAACAGTCGGCGACAGTGGGGAATGTTCGTTTAATAGTAGGATGAGAGGGGTGAAGAATGCATAAGTTGCAGAAAGGGAAGAAAGATGAGGCCCAAGGCCCTATTTATAAAGGGGTTATCCCCCAATGAAAACCAAGCACCAACCACCGTCTGGGGTAGGCCAAGCAGCGCCAACCCATCATTAGTACATTAGGAAAGCGCGAGGGCACCCATATCGAGACAAATCACAGTTTTCCACATAGAGGACATTAAAACCCTTAACGCAAATGGCGGCGCGTGCCCAGTAACGGCCGAACTAGGTAGGCGAAGGAATCAGCTCCCCTTCATGCCAAGCAAAAAGGAAAGCTGAGGGGCAAATGAAAGGAAAAGGGGACGAAACTCAAAATCGGGTCGATACGAGGCCCACGAGAAAGAGACCCAAGACCGAGCCAATAAGCTATCCAAGCTCAGCCTTGACATCGCATTAAATGCTCTGTCATAGCATTGATTGTGATGTGACTGAGATGGGATGGCATTAAATGCTACTAGAGAGATCATTAAATGCGCCGCCTCCTCAGGGGACACATTTAATGTCGGCAGCTCGGCCACAAGGACGGGCTAAGCTCTGAGCATTTATTATGATCTGACTGTGATTCGACCGAAGCCCTACTATTGTCAGTATGGACGGTTGATAGAGACACCTTGCAGGGGTAAGTCAGAATGATGATTAGGATTAAAGAGAGAATATGAGGGCTAAGGCTCCCCTATAAAAGGAAGGGGATATCACGTTTTAAAGGGGTAAGTAAAAAAGAAGGAAGGCAAAGTGTAACACCCCGGTCCGTACTCTAGAAGTAACCATCTAGATTGTAATAGCCCGGCTAAAATCATAGTATTAGCAATGGTTAAACAATGAGAACTTAGGTCGCTACATGAATAGAAGAAAACCCTAATTAACCCAAAAATCCTAATTTAACCAGGAAGCCCTAAAAAAAGATCAAATACTCAGAGGCAAAGTCTTAGTACTCAGAAAAGTTCCAGGACGGCCTAAATTAAGTAAATAACATAAAATATAAAATTAAAAATAAAAAAATCTCATAATTAGGGTAAACTGACCATTTTGCTCCAAGTACAGCAAAAATTCCTAAAAATTCAAAACTTGACACATGGATGCCCAAAATTAAATATTTACATACAATTAATTAATAAAATACAAAATAACATCAAAAATGACCAAATTGCTCTTGCATGGCCTGCCACCTTGGAGAATGTGTCTAAAAAGCTACTTTTTGCCTTTTAAAGCTTAAAAATGAAAAAAAGATGTATAAATTAAGCATTATTTTAACCCAATACTTTTTCTACAATTAATATACATAATAATATAATAATATAGGTCAATAAAAGTAAACAAATAATTATTTAAAATCTCTACACAATAAATAAGTCAAAAAACTAATTCTAGTCAAACTAACTTAATTTAGCTTAAAAGCTTACACTTATTTAATTTTATCAAAATTATGATAAATTGTGGAAAGACTAAATTAATTATAAATGTATTAATATAATAGATTTTAATAGGGTTAGATACTAAAAAGATACATAAAATTAATATTTTATGCATATTCTTTCACAAAATGGTACCAAAACTTAATTTGAAACCCAAATTAAATGCAAAAATCAGCTTTTTAGTCGCCCAAACAGGCCTAGCCAAAATTTACCTGCCCCAAGTCTGAAAATATCTCTCTCAAGCCACTCCCACCTCCCATGCAACCAATAAAATTAAAGAAAATTCAATTTAAAGCTTCATAGCAATTATTATCTTCCATTATAATTTTTTTTCTATAAAAACATGGCATAACCCCCTCACTCTTCATACACATTCGGCTGAGAGAGAGAGTGAGAGAGGGAGAGCAACCACAAAATATTCTAAGTATTCTAAGAGAGAAGAAAGAGAGAAGAAGGAAGAGGGAGTTAGGAGGAATTAAGGAGGAAGCATTAAAACCAAGTTCTATTCTCCTTCAATCTTTGTAGCATCAAAAGAAGTAAGTAACTCTCTAAAATCATCTGATATTCTCTCATAAGATAACCTTCAATCCATCTCTATAATCAATCCTAAGAAAATAAAACAAAGAATAACTCAAAAAGGCGTCGTAAGAGTAGTTTATGGACTGTTTATGTATGAATAAGTTTTGTATGTGTTTGCATGTATATACTTTTGAGTTTTATGGCCTAAATATGTTCTGGAGTTTTGGTTTATGTGGTTTTATAACATGCATGTAAAGAAGCCACAATAAAAATGGACACCGCATGAGCTAAGCAACTTAAACCCTAGGTAACCTAATTTTCTGCACTTATCTACTTTCTGCCATGAACTTTAAAATATCATAACTAATTGTAGAAAAATTATCTTAAAGTGATTTTTGTGTCTAGACCTATCTTTTTGAGTGATATTTCATACAAAATTAGTTTGAAGTGATTTCGTTGGGTAGAACTCCAGATATACCATTTTTTCAAAGAGTGTCAGATCTTGACCACTCTGAGTTTCAGACCTAAAAATCCTAAGTTAGAGTGAGAGCCGAGCTTTGGTCAAAACATAAAACGTGTAGAGGACATACTTATCTTTTTGTCCACCAAAAATGAGCCAAACATATGAAGTCTTGATAGGTCAAAACCCTTCCCAAAGTCACTATTGAGATTCAGTGACTGACAGATCTCTCTGTCACCCATTTTTGTGAGACCTGAAACCTAACGTTTTAGAAGCCAAATCCAAAAGTGGTAAACATAAAAAATGTAGATAACATATTAAACTAAATACTAAGAACAAACCAGCCCAAAATACCCTCGGATGTTATCCCAAAGGTTTTAAACATTCTCTGTTAAAAACAAATTATGCGGACCCTTTTTAGACTGACTGAACCCTTTTTATAAATTAGCCAAAATCTCAAACTTTTTCCAAATAACTTTTCCTAGCACAAAACATGAAACCTTTAGGGGACACCTTAAACTAAAATCTCACCAAATATCAGAGTCATAGACCTTGAATTGATGCCCCAAAACTGTGGTCAACAGAGGCCTAAATTCGAAATTTTTCTCTGTAAAGTGCTGAATGATTTTTCCTAAATTAAATCAAATCACCTTTTTGCCATAGGATTTAACCTTAGTGCTAAACATGAAAGTTGTAGAAAATATTTTATTCTAGCTGGTGATCAAAAATCAGAAATTAAATCCATGTCTAAGCACTTCAAAACACTGTCGCAACTTTAAAACTAGCAATTAAGCAATTACCTAAAATCAGCTAAGTGTACTAATTGTGTGTTATTTATGGGACTTGAGTAGGTGAACCTTATATGAACTTCATGAGCAATTAGTGTATGAAAATGATACTTTTGATGAAATGAACTTGTGCCCATGATTCGATTCTATGTCACATAAATTATGATTATGCTTCGCATGCTCTTATTTGATATTTTAGCAAGTTGTATCATGTGTCATATCTTATTTATATGCCATGCTATAATTAATTGTATACGAGAAGCATATTGCACATCATGAGTATTTTTACATTTCATTTTAGGTTATTGGAGTCCCTTCGTACATTTCAAATTGGGTTGAGTTACATGGAAATCATTTATTCAGTGGTTGTGAATTTAGGACGTCTCTGGTTGCCATATTTGAAATTGAATTGGAGGTTTTTATTATAAAAGGGGGAATTTGGCACCATGGGTTCATCACTAGCTTTATTTAGACTTTGGGTTGATACTTAACGAGTATCCTAGTACTTAATGTGGGACGGTTGGCCCGTATAAGGGTGGCTGATAAAACTGGGTGGCCCACCCCCACGCCGTTGCCATTGAGTAAAACGGTTGAGGCCTGTAACCAAGGCGAGCGTTTACCTTTCGCAACGAGGCCAGGATAGGTTAAGCGATCAATAAACCATCAAGTCTACTCTGTAATTCCAAGCGTGGAATTCGTGATACTGTTTTGGAAGTACTTTGGGTTAGGCATCTACATTGTATTCATCTGCATCATGCACTCGCACCACTTTTCTTATATGTCCTTGTCCTGTTGAAATTGAGAAATCGTCTATATCTCTGCCCCCTTAAATTTGTATTGAGTATTATACGATATGTATTGTAGGATATCTTGTTGTGAGTTTGTTAAATGGTTTGGGAAATTTGCTTCTAGGCTCCGGCTCATGGTATTCGTGCCACAGGTAAAGAAGAAGGACCTTTTTAGGAAGGCGTGTTCGTTGAGGAAAAAGACTACAAAGAAGGGGGAGAGTGGCAAGAGCCGATTAACCCCAACGACGCAGCTTGAAGACGTAGGATGTCTACTTTTTAGATCTTTTGTTCAGTTTTCCATAAAGCATATTGTAACTTTTTTTAAAATTTTATGAATGATTGTAATTGTTAAGTATTTTGAACAAATTCTAAACCATTAATGATATATTAATTATTATAAGTGATTATGAATGTTCGGCTAAAATATGTCCCTTATTTATAGTTACGTATATCCCGACGTGCCCGGGGAACGGGGCGTCACACAAAGTCTCTAGACAATTACTTTGAGAGCATTTATCTTCATCTTCATCTTCTAACTTTATCATCAAAGTGGCCTCCGGCGACTGGCCACCGGCTAGCTCATGTTTATTCTTTTGTAGGTGCTGATACGTTGACGGATTCGATCAAGTTAGGTTCAACCTATCAAATAAATATAATTTAGGGGTCTTCTCCGTACAGATTTAATTTTTAAATTTTGAACACTAATTAGATAAAAAATATTTTCTATAACTTTCATGTTTAACACTTAGGTTAGATCCTAAAGTAAAAGGGTCATTTATTTTAATTAAGATAAAACCATTCAGCATTTTACAGAGAAAAGTACAGAATTTAGGCCTCTGTTGTCCACAGTTTTGGGGCATCAATTCTAGGAAAATGAGTTCTATTTTTGGGGAGATTTTATTCTAAGGTGTCCCCTATAAGTTTCATGTTTGGTACTAGGGCTAGTTGTTTGAAACAAGTTGATGATTTTGGCCATTTTGTAAAATAGGTTCAGTTAGCATAAAAAAGTTCAGTAGAATCGATTTTCAATAAAGAAGGCACAAAGACTTTGAGGGATCATCTGAGGGTATTTTAGGCTAATTGTTGCTTCGTATCTAATATAATATGTTAGCTACATTTTTTATGAAAACCACTTTTGGATTTGGCTATTAAAAACATAGGTTTTTGATCCCACAAAAATGTGTGACAGAGAGCTCTGTCAGTTACTAAGTCACAATAGTGACTTTGGAAGGAGTTTTGACCTATCAATACTTCTTATTTTTGGTTCAGTTTTAGAGGAAAGTAAGATAAACATTTTATCTACAAGTCTTATGTTTTGACCCAAGCTCTTTTTTCACTCTAACTTAGAATTTTTGTGTCTGCAACTCAGAGTGGTCAAAATCTGACACTCTTTGGTAAAAATAATGTATCTAGAGTTCTACCTAACAAAATCACTTCAAACCAATTTTGAATGAAAGAAAACATAAAAATCTATGTCAGGAAATAAAAATCACATTTAGATCATTTTTCTACAATTAGTTATGGTAATTTAAATTTCATGGAAGAAAGTTAGTATGCCCAGAAAATATGGTTATTTAGAGTTTTGATAACTTAGCTCATGTTATGTTTAATTTTAATGTATTTTCTTTGCATGCATGTCATATATTCATATATACCAAAGTTCCAGAATCTATTCAAGTCGTAAAACTAAAAAACACTTACATGCAAGCACATACAACACTTGATCTTACATGAATAGCCCCTAATCTACACATACGATGCCTTTTTGAGTGAAATCTTGTTTCTTATTCTTATGGTTGTTTATAAAGATGGATTGAGGGTTATTTTATGAGAGAATGACAGATGGTTTGAGGGATTTACTTACTCGTTTAAAGACCTAAAAGTAGAGAATGGTTAGATGACATGGCTTTAGTGTGTCATTGGTCTCCAAAGAACTCCTACTCTTAGATCCTCCTTCTTCTTCTCCTCCTTCTCTTGGAAACACTTAGAAAGTTTTTGGTCTCTCCCTCACTCTTTATGGCCGAACCTCATGGAGGAGAATAGGTGATATGGGTGGCATTTTTATCGCAAAAATGGTTGGTAAGTTTCATAATTATGGTGCAAGTAATTTTGCATTTTTTTTAAAATTCCATTGGTTGCATGAGAGATGTGTTGCTTTTGAGATATATACATATCAGATTTGGCAGCAATATTTTTGGCTGGGGCTGTTTGGGGAGCCTCAAAAGCTGATTTTACATTAATTTATGGTTTAAATTATGTTTTGGCACCATTTTGTACAAGAAAATGCATAAAATATTAATTTTATGTATCTTTTTAGTATCTTAATCTACTAAGACCTATTATATTAATGTGTTTATAATTAATTTAGTATTTTCATGATTTAGCATAATTTTTATAGCAATTAATTAAATAGATATAAACTTTTAAGTCAATTTAAACTAGTTTGACAAGAATTGACTTTTTGACTTATTTAGTGTGTAGAAACTTTAAATAATGATTTGTTTACTTTTTTCATCTATATTATTAAATTATTATATATATTACTTGTATAAAAAGTCTTGGGTCATAATAATACATAATCTACACAATTTTTTCTCATTTTTAAGCTTATAAAGGCAAAAAGTAACTTTTTGTGCACAAATCCCAAGGTGGTTGGCCATGTAAGGGTATTTTTGTTATCTTTATTGTGATTTTATCTTTTGTCATTTAATTGTATCTAAATATCTGATTTTGGGTGCCTATATGTCAAAACTTGAATTTTTAAAATTTTTTGCTGTATTAGGGGCAAAATGGTCATTTTACCATAATTATGAGAATATTTTTGTCACAACCCATTTTAAAACATGGCATCCGTGACCGGTCAGTGAATCAAAACCCACCAAAGGCCTCTTTATCTTTCTTTAACATTCTTCATTTATTCAGAATTATGACCATTGAAAATAAATAAGACTTATTTAAATATAACCAAAAGAAAAAAAATAAATTTATTAAAACACTTAAAAATTTTTAACATTAATTCCCAGAGCATTAACTATGAAAATAATATTCTACATAAGAGTTTATTCGAAAAAAACAGAAGAAAACAAATGGCAATTACAAGATATGAAAAAGACTTGAACTTCTGGTTCTCCAAAAACTGAAATCCCCACGCTTTCAAGAGTCACCTGAAATTGTTCAACATTCATTAGCAATACTAGTGTGAATTCAATGATATCTGAATTATTAATTATGTCACAGTGTTAGAATAATATATATTAAACGATTTGCCAGAATTTAGTAGGGAGCGACCTCACATTTAATACAGTGGACATGATCATTCCTTAAATCACCTGACCGTAACTCCACCCTTATTGCCTCGCCTCACTGGTACGCTTAACGTCTCCCAGCGGCCAGGACGCCGTTTAACCCATCATTCTATCATTTATTTATATCATTCATTCATCATTTATGTTTATTCATATCATATCATTCATTTATTCATCATTTTCAGCATTCACGTGAAATAAAAACTAATTCAGATATCAGAGACTCACCTGATCTAGCAGAAATTAATTTGTGATTCTTCAAAACTC
>JAUMHN010421889.1:0-13171 GCA_032360265.1 Heliamphora ciliata
ATACTTGCTTGATCTCTATCTGCATATATAATTATCTGGCAATATTAAAGATAGGGGTTATCTGAAATTTTTTTTTGGGATTAAATCTCAATTAATTGATAAAGAAACCCAATTCACCCCCCCTTTTGGGTTGCCTAATTCTATCATATTCTACGAGTTTCGGCTCACGTATGTTTCCCAAACCATTTCAAGTTTTGAAGACCAGGGACGATACCAGGACAAGGGATGCTTTGGAAAAAACTAAAAGGATGATCTAGTGCTCACTTGTATTTTGCATTATGATTGAATATAAACCTGAATGAAGGATTGTAATTAAAGATATTATGGTTGTAAATGAATTCTTGAGATTTCAAGCATTTGTTTTAAATTTGATATGTGCGAGAATATAATTGTCTAAAGAAAGTTTTTCATATGATCAAAACTCAAATTTTAAGGTGAATGAAAGTCGTAGATGATAATCCTTAGGAGGATTGGTTTGGAGTTGGTTCACGGGTCCCCAGGGTTCAGGACGTGACATGTACAACTATTTATAGCATGGCATCTAAGCATGGTATACCTCATGGTACAACTCATTAAAGCATGGAGTATATACAAATATATGAAGCACAAGTTATAATTCATAAGACATGGATTTAACTTAGGGGCAGGACTTTTAATCATCAATCATTTTCATACACTAATCATCCAACATAATTTAATTAAGGCCGATATGTTAAGTCCCACAACATAACATGCCACTACATACTTAACAAAATTAAATTAAATGCTCAAGTATCAATTTAAAACGCATAACAGTGTTTTGGGGTACCTAGACATAGAGTTAAGTTTTGATTTATGGACACTATTTAGATAAAAATATTTCATATAACTCTTATATTTAACACTAAGGTCAAATCCTAGGGTAAATGGGTCCTTTGGTTCATTTAAGAGAAAATAATTCAGTACTTTATAGAGAAAAATACAGAATTTAGGCTTTAGTTAGTCTAGGTTTTGGGGCTGCCAATCAAGAGTTATGGGTTTGATTTTTGGATATGTTCTAATTTAATGTGTCCCCTACAAGTTTCATGCTTAGTGCTAAGACTAATTGTTTGGAACAAGTCAACGATTTTGGCCATTTTACAAAATGGGTTCGATCAACTATAAAAGGATCAGCAGAACATGGTTACAACAGAGAATGTTTAAACGTTTTGAGGGACCATTCGAGGGTATCTAGGTCTAATTTTTGGTCAATAAATATTTTGATTTGTTATCTACATTGTTCATGAAAACCACTTTTGGATTTGGTCACTAAAAACATAAGTTTCTGATCATGCAAAAATATGTGACATAGAGCTCTATCAGTCACAGATTTACAACAGTAGTTTTGAGGAGTGTTTTGACCAATCAAATCTCCATGTTTAGGCTCCTTATTGGTGGACAGAAAGATATACATGTTTTCTATAAGTTTCATGTTTTAACCTAAGCTTAGTTCTCATTCTAACCTAAGATTTTTATGCCAAAAATTTAGGGTGGTCAGAATCTGATACTTTTTAGCAAAAATAGTATATCTTGAGTTCTACCCAATGAAATCACTTCAAACCAATTTTATATGAAAGATAACGCCAAAATCTAGGTCCATACATAAAAATCTCAATTAGTTCATTTTTCTACAATTAGTTATGATAAATTAATGTTCGGGGTAAAAAGTCATAATAACCAAAAAATCAGGCTTTTCAAGGTTTTGGTGTTCTAGGTCATGATGTAACAAGATTTGGCTTCATTTCTTTGCATGCATGTATTTTGTACATAAATATCAAAGTTTCAGAACATGTAAAAGTTGTTAAATTCAAAAATAGCCACATGCAACCATATCCAACAATCAATTAAACATGAACAGCCTCTATTTTGGCCGTACAACGCCTTTTTTATTATTATTTTTTCTTAGATGTGTTTATAGATGAGTTGAAGGATATTTTGTAAGTGAATAATAGAAGATTTGTAGGAGTTTACTTATTTGTTTAAAGACCTAAAAATGGTGGATGGCTAGGACTTAGCTTTAGTGTAGCTTCCTTACTCCTCCTAAACTTCTTCTTTCTTCCTTTTTTCTTTCTCTTCCTTTTCTCTCTTGGAGCACTTAAAAAAATCTTTGATCTCTCTCTCCCCTCTATATTGCCGAAAATATAGAATAGAATAGGAGGTCTTGGTTGTGTTTTTATAGCAAAAATGTTGGTGGGTCTCAAAATTATAATGTAAGCCTTTTTATTATTTTTCTAAAATTCTATTGAATGCATGGGAGATTTGTTCTATTTGAGACAATGCAAATTCAGATTTTGCAAGTGCGATTCGGCTATGATAGGTTTGGGAGGCTCAAGGTCTGATTTTGTATGTATTTAAGGTTTAAATTATGTTTTCGTACCATTTTGTGCAAGAAAACGCCTAAAACATTAATTTAGTATATCTTTTTGATGTCTTTAACTACTAAAACCTATTATTTTAGTGTGTTTATAATTAATTTAGTATTCGTATGAATTATCATAATTTTTATAGCAATTGATTAAATAGGTATAAACTTTTAAGTCAAATTAAACTAGTTTGACAAGAATTGACTTTTTACTTATTTATTGTGTAGAAACTTTATATAATGATTTGTTTACTTTTATTGACCTATATTATTATATTATTATATTATTATATATATTACTTATTTATAAGTCTTGGGTCATAATAATACTTAATTTATATAATTTTTTCTCATTTGTGAGCTAAAAAGGCAAAAAAAAAGTGACTTTTATGCACAAATCCCAAGGTGGCTGGCCTTTTAAAGGTATTTTTTTATTTTTGTTTTTATTTTATCTTTTTTTATGTAATTATATCTAAATATCTGATTTAAGGTGTTCTTGTGTCAAAATTTAAATTTTTAAGATTTTATGTTGTACTAGAAACAAAATGGTCATTTTATCATAATTATGAGAATTTTTTATCATTAATTTTATATTTCGTGCTATTTACTTAATTTAAGATGTCACGAGACTTCTCTAAGTATTAGGACTTCTCTTCTAAATATTTGGTCTTTTTAGGATTTTCGGGTCAAATTAAGATTTCGGTTTAATTAAGATTTTTACTCTTTTAACGACCTAAGATCTTGTCGTCTAACCGTTACTAATATTAGTGTTTGAGCCAGATCGTTACAGAAGTAGTGGTCAAAGAGGGTGACCGGAGGGGGTGGTCAGAGGCGATGGTCAGAGGTGGTGAACGAAAGTGTTGATTAGAGGTAGTGGAGGAAAAAAAGATAGAATGAAAATTTGTTTACAAAATAAATAAAATTATATTTTTTCTAGTAAATTTTAAAAACTGTTTATATTTTTTTGAAAACAAAAATAATTATCAAATATATTTTTGTTTACAGTTTACAAAAAAATTTAAAACAAAAACAAAAAATAGTAAACATAAATATTACCAAATGGGACCTTAAAGTAGGAAAAACGAAAGGTGGGAAGCTTTGTCCCTCACTATTTTGGGGGAATGAAGTTTAAGATGCATATAAGATTTCTACCTTTAACTAAGGAGATGGTCCATTTTTGTGGATAGAAGATGACCTACCCAAGTGAAGACTTGGGCTTGGAATAAACTCAAAACACACGCGTGCCGCTGTCGGCCGGTTGAACTGGGCTACGTTTCGGTGTGGCTTCTTAGGTCGTCCCATGTATCTCTTTGGGCCAAATTTATGTAAATTTTTAGATATTTAATTTACTATTTTTTCTTCCCTAAGTTTTTCCTCTACACCCATCACATGCTCCATTATTTAAAGCTAGCTCCCTCGCCTTTTTCATTCATTTAATTCTAGTCTTTCTTCAACTTCTTCTTGCTTTGTTGCTTCGTTTGATAAAGAGAGTTTAGAGACGTAATCAGTTTGCTGTGTGTTTCATCCGTATGCAGTGGTTGCTTTATCTTAAGAGGCAAACGTCCATGAGTCACAAACATCGAGGTGAGGACAAATTTCGTCTTAAAGACATAGGGTCAAGCAAAGTTGATCACATTTTTCATCTAATTATGCAACGAGTTTGTAATTGTTTAATTTACAGTTTCTATCTCAGTTTTAGTACAAGTTATACTTTTATATTATTTTTATGTTTCTATTTTTCTTCAAGTATACAAGATTTTATTCTATTTTTAAAAGAGAAAACTTTCTGTTTACAAGTTTTTGAAAGATGTTTTTTTGCATTATTTTCCTGTAATACAAATTGTAAAGAAATTAATTTAATGTTAATTTCTATTAAATTGAAATCCAGGGTGTTTTGTTTAATTAGAACTCTATTTAACTTTTAGGATAGGTTTTGGAAGGGATAATGCAATCTAGAATCCTATTAGGATCTAGTTCTCTTCTATCCTTTAATTTTTTGATATAAGAGTTCTGGTTGAAGAGTAAGTTCATGATACATACAGACAAGCCTAAGGTACAAGCAGTCAAAGCAATACTCGACAAAGAGGCTCAGCCACCTGACCGCTCGAGTGCCCTTATGCCCGCTCGAGCGGAGCTCAAGCGTTTTAATTGAATAGAAGTTCTGCCTGCCTGGGGGTTTAATGATCTATAAATAGGTCTTAGGGATGCACGAAATACACCTTTGATAGAATACAATACTGAGCTTCAAGATCACATCAAAGGTTTATTTGTGTATCCAAAACTTATCGAAGATCATTTGAGAGAAAAGCTTAGACAGCGTTCTAAGTTCCGATGGAGGATTCTACCGGAGAAACTGCTACGAAGATTCGTTACAGTAAAAATCAAGAGAAAAATGGTGAATGAGAATTCGGCATACAAGCTTAGAACTAGAAGATTAAAGAGTCGATTAAAGAGTTTATAAGTTGTATTGTAACTGTTCGTGAAATAGTGCTTGATTCCTAGACTTGGCAGTCCCGTAATTTTTTACCCGTTCGGTTTTTTCTCGTAAAAAATTCTGTGTAGTGGTTTCTTCTTGTTCGTTGTGTTTCGTGAATGTGATTGATTAAAACTCTAAAATATTATTTTTCAGAATAAGGTTAAATCATATTTTTCAATTGGTATCAAAGCAGGTTCTTTTTTTATATAAAAAGTTTTCAATCATAATCAATCACATACATGGAATCTCCTAGAGAAGGAAACTCAACTGTAAGACCTCCGTTGTTAGATGGAGAAAACTATCCCTATTAGAAAGCTCGTATGAGGACGTTTCTCAAATCTATCGACGAGAGGGTCTGGATGACTGTTGTAATTGGCTATACCCCTCCGACTGTTAAGTTTGGCGATGATATGATTTTAAAACCTACTGAAACATGGAGAAAAAAGATTTAGAGGAAGTAGGCTGGAATAGTAAGACTATCAATGCTATTTTTAGTGGTGTCACACCAAAATAATTCAGACGTACATGTACGTATGAAAGCACTAAAGAAGCATAGGATATCCTTGAAGTCACACACGAGAGCACATCAACTATTAAAATTTCTAAACTTCAAAAGCTCACCACAAGTTTTGAAACCCTTCGAATGGAAGACAATGAGACCTTTGATGAATCTTATGCAAAGTTGAGTAACATAGTAAATTCTAGCTTTATACTTTATGAAAAAAATCCTGAATCTCACATTGTTAGGATAAAAATCTTACGGTCACTACCTGAACATTTTCAACCAAAGATTACTGTTATTGAAGAAAATAAAGATATTAATTCTCTAAGAGTGGAACAATTGCTTGGAAATCATCAGACTTTTGAATCAACTCTATGTCAACCTAAAAAATCAAAAGGCGCTGCTTTAAAAACTTCTAAGGTTGTGTTAGAGTTTTCAGATGATGTGGCATAAATTGATCTTGAGGTAATGGCATTTATAGTTAAAAAGTTAAAAAGAATTGTTTTAAATAAAAAACCTAACCTCAAGTCAAAATATGGAAAATTTGGTGACAAAAGTAAGAATGTAGTTAAGTTTGAAAAAAAAAAGAAAAAGTTTATAACCAGAATATATAATGCTTTGAGTGCCAAGGGTATGGACATATTGCACAGAATTGCACAGAATTGTCCAAACACTCTGCTAGTTCACCGCTCAAGAGGCCTTCTCTGCGCTCGAATGGTCTCAAAAGCTTCTTGTGCCTCGGGTTGTTGTTCGTTCGAGGGGGATCTCTGAGCGTTCGAATGGGTGTTAAGTGTGACGCCCCGTCCTCTGGGCACATTGGGACATACATAACTCAGCTAGTTCACCGCTTGAGCGGCCTTCTTTGCGCTCGGACGGTCTCAAAAGCTTCTTGTGCCTTGGGTTGTTGTTCGTTTGATTGGGATCTCAGAGCGCTCGAGCAGGTGTTAAGTGTGACGCCCCGTCCTCTGGGCACATCGGGACATACATAAATATAAATAAAAGAATATTTTACCCATTCATTTATATTTACATATTATAAATATTACATCTTTAACAGTTCTAAACTGTTCAAAAGTACATAGCGATTACAATTTCACTAAGGATTTTCAAGATATTACAAGAGTTGCAGGAAACTGAACAAAACAACAAAAAAATAGAGGTCTGGAATCCTCAAACTGCATCAGTGGGGTCCATATACTCCTAGAACTCACCTTGTTCTTTGAATCCTTCTTCTTCCTCTGGGACGACTTCCTCCAAGTACTCCTCCTCACCTGTAGCACGAATGTCATAAGCCAAAACCCAGTAAAAAACACTCTAAACCTTCTAATCAATCTCACGGCACAAAATTTACCACAACGCATACCATGTAAAACTTAAACACATTTTAAAGTCAATGAAACAATCAAATTTATAACAGGGTAGTAGATAAGTCAATAAACATGCGTATGAGATGCCGTGTATGCAATGCAAATGCATTTGCCCAACTAGAATTATAAATCAACCAAACAAATTCTGAGTGGCACCATTAAATTCCCGTACGTTAGGCTGTCATACACCAACATTCCCGATCATGACGGCGTATAGCGGACGTTCGGCTAAAGACGTGGCATGACTCAAGACATAACACGGCTTAGGATGATCTTGGCCCAAAGTCATTCATTCTCAACACAAAAATTCGAATGGCACCATTACGCTCCCGTACATTAGGTTCCCGTACGTTAGCGTTCCCGATCACTGCGGCTTATAGCGGCAGTTCGGCTCAAGACGTAATACGGCTCAGGACGTAACACGACTAAGGATAAAAAGGTCTGCGTTCTTGATCACTACGGCTTATAGCGGCAGTTCGGCTCATGACGTGATACGGCTCAGAACGTAACATGGCTCAAGACATATATGGTCCATTGTCAACACCCCCATCAACTAGAACTTATAAATCAAGATAAAAAGGTCTGCCTTCCTCCTGGTCAACCATATCAAGATACAACTCACAGATATACAAGAGGTAACCCACAAGATATCTTTAGTGCCACAATCACAATACTCATGATATAACAACTTATATTCTGAAGTACAACTAACAATGGCATGATATGCAACTAAGCATAGCAAATTGTACAACCCAACATAGCATATGTACAACTGTGTGAGATGCAAGATCAATTCTCAAGATACAATTCAAACTCGAGTCCCACGACAAAGGGTACTCAAACATACGCATAGCAACTTTAAAGTCCAAGTTTGAATATTAAATTAAAATGGCTGACAAGGTTTTGAGGCACCTAGACTTGGAATTAAATTATAATTTTTAAACACCATTCAGCTAAAAATATTTTTTACAACTCTTATGTTTATCACTAACACCAAAACCTAAGGCAAATGGGTGAATAAAACATCCTAAGCGAAAACGGTTCAACACTTTCCTCAAAATTTTATCAAAAATACGCCTCTGTTGGTCTCAATTTTTGGATATCAAACCAAGTTGAATTGAGCCCATTTTTGGATATGTTTTAGCTAGACGTGTCCCCTACAAGTTTTATATTTAATACTAAGGGTGGTTGTTTGGAACAAGTTAGATTTTTTGGCCATTTTATAAAATAGGTTCTATCAGCCACTAAAACTCAGCAGAGCTAGTTTTGGTTAGTGAGTTTGAAACGGTTTTAAGGGACTTTCCCGAGGTGTCTAGGTCTGATTTTTGGGCAGCCCGTATTTTCATATGTTAGCTACAATATTCATGTAAACTACTTTTGGAGTAGGGCACTAAAAATAGAAATTTTTGGCTACACAAAAATATGTGACAGAAATGTCCTTTGAGGGCAGAAACACATCAGAGAGTTTTAAAGGAATTTTGACTTATCAAGACTCAATATTTTATGCTAATTTTTTGTGGGTAGTTATATATACAAGTTATGGACAATGTGTATGTTTTGGCCAAAACTCGGATCTCATTTAAACTAGGGTTTTTAGGTCGGTATTGTCGATTGATTCGAAAATGACACACTTTGGTAGAATTACAATATCTCGAGTTCTACTTAATCAAATGAGTTTAAACTAACTTTAGATAAAAAATAACACAACGATCTAAATCTGGACATAAAGAACATTCTCAGAGAAATTTTCTACATTGAGTTATGGAGTTCCAAAGAGTAGAGCAGAAACATCAAAGTTCTCAAAAATCAGGTCCCTTTATGTTCAAGGCTCCTACTTATGATATGTCAAGGTTTTGTTCTATTTCTTTGCATACTTGTGTTTTATACATGAATATCAAGGTTGCACCACACTTCTAAGTCATCAAACTCAAAAATAACAACACGCAAACACATCTCATATCATACAAGAGCACAACAATCCCTATTTCTCAACTACAACGTGTTTTCGGTTTGTTTTCGTTTCTCGATTTTTAAAGTGTTTAAAGAGATGAGTTGAGAGATATTTTGAGTGATATTAGACATAAAGTTTAAAGATTTTAATTACTTGTTTGAGGGCTCAAAAGATGGAAGGATGGAAGGACTTAGCTTTAGAAAAGCACCTCTCCTTGGTTCCTCCTTCCCTTCTTCCTTCTTCTCCCTCTTTTCTCTCTCAAACTTATATGAACACTCAAGAACTATGAAGGTCTGGTCCCTCACCCCCTTTTAGCCAAAAATAATGAAGGGGAAAGAGGGTGTTTGGCTTAGTTTATATAGGAGAAGACTAGGGAACAAAGAGGGAACAAAATGATGAAATTTTAGTCCTTTTCTTTGCATATCGCAAGGGTTGATAAGACTTAGTGCAAGTTTTGAGAAAAAAAATCAGATTTGGTGGAGGAAATACAGCTAGGGTCAGTTTGGGGAGACAAAAATCTGATCCCACATCAATCAAATGGGTTTACTTTGGTTTGCGTACTCTTTTGTGTAAGAAAATGCTTTAAAAGTTAATTTGATATATCTTTTTAGTGTTTTTTCTACTGAAACTTATTATTTTAGTATGTTTATGATAAATTTAGTATTTTCATGAATTATCATAGTTTCTATAATAATTAATTAAATAGATGTAGTGTTTTAAGTTAAATTAAGCTAGTTTGATAATATTTGCATTTTTAACTTATTTTATTGTGTATAAACTTTAATAATAATTTGTTTACTTTTGTCAACCTATATTACCATATTATTATGTATATTACTTGTTCAACAAGTATTGGATCGTCATATTGCATGATTTGATACATTTCTCATCTTTTTAAGTTTTAAAAGAAAGCAAAAATCTACTTTTGGGCACAACTTTCAAGGTGGTCCACCACTAAGGGGTATTTTTGTTATTTTTTATGTTATTTTGTCTTTTGCTACTTACCTGTACTTAAATCCTTGATTTAAAGTGTTCATGTGTCAAAATTTGAGTTTTTAAGACTTTTTACTGTACTATGGATAAAATGGTCATTTTACCCTAATTATGAGAATTTTTTATTTTTAATCTTATATTTCATGTTATTTACTTAATTTAGAATATTGAAAGACTCTCCGGGTGTTATGTTTTTATTACTTGAGTTTTGGACCTTTTTAGGATTTTTGGATCGAACTTAGGGTTTTCAAGTTGAGTTAGGATTTCGAACCTCTTTCATGTTCTATGGCCTCGTGGGCTATCCATCACTAATACTTAGAATTTGGGCTAGGTCTTCATATAGGTCATTATCAACCGGGTTGCTACAACTAAGGTCTGAACCGGGTCATTACATTAAGCATCTAAGTCTTAGTATGACTCTCGCTCGACCAGTCCTCTGTGCGCTCGAGCGGGGTACTGAGCGCTTAAGTGGACTGTCACGAACCAAAAATTAAAATGGGCCTTTTGACCTTCCTCTGTTCATTCTTTCTCGTTTCTCTCCCATATTTCTCTCTGATTCTTCCCTCTTGATAAGTGTTTGCTCTATTCTTGGACACCAGAAGTTGATTTTTCGTGTCTCATCACTAAGCAACGTTTTAATCTCATGCATTTATGTTTCAATAGAAGGTTATTCTTCAACCTAGAGTTTCGGGTTGAATGATTTTGTGCATGATCTTTTGTTTTGCCCCTTGTACTTCATGTCTCGCACGTTCTTGACCCTTCATATTGCATCCTTGCTGAATCAAAGGTTTGAGTTCATAGATCTAATTCGAACCTAGGGTTTGAAAGGCATGATCTCTCATAGTTCGAAGCTAGGGTTTGATAGGCATGGTTTCTCATGGTTCGAACCTAGGGTTTAATGGGTTCTTGTTGTGAAATGCAAGCTTGGTAGTCAAAATGGTAGGGTTTAGTTGATACATGCATGCTCACCCATCACATGAACACTATCTTGCACACCACATGTATGATGAAAGGTCTGAGAGGTATAAACTAAGCCTTTCAAAAAGTTACACATGCTTTTTGCTTTTTCTTCACTGTATATCTTGTTAGTTTTACTGGATTATGTGAGATTGTGCGATGTGAGTTTGATTTTGTATGTGAAACGTCGATTTGGTTTCTGTTTTGGGTGCTTCCACCCCAATGATGGGCTATGTCCTCTATTGAGTGTGTTTGCATTAACCCATCCTAGGGTTTTGTTTCTCATGTCGAGGGAACTTTGGTTCTCATCTTGTATACAAAACCCAAGTTAGCATTGGTTAGGTCTGCCTCGAATCCTTCACAAAGAATCCAAATGCTAAGGTTATGTTTTTTTTACACTGTTTTATTTCAACTGTTGGTCTGGCAGTCTTGAATTGTGTATTGCCATATACGATGATTTCTATTGAGTTTTTTTTTTCATACTATTGGCATTGGACTTTTGTTTTTGAGTTGAATATTTAGGCTATTATTCATATTTTTTTATGTTATGATCATGTTGACTTGCAATTGTATTGGGCTTATACGATTATTCCTTGAATTTTGTGAGTTAAACTTCACCCTTGAGTAATGACATACATATCTAATTCATATTGGTTTTGATGTGTTAAACAGGAACATGCCTCTTCGCACAAAAAAGACTGCTAGGTGATCCCAGACTCAGTACGATAAAAACCGATTCATGTCGCTCGAAGGAGAAGAAAAGTTCCATCATCTGTTCGCTGACAGACCACTTTTGTTAGAAAAGAAGGTAATTATATCCGATTTCACTAAATTTGGTATTCCTCTTATATTTGAGCAACTAGGTTGGACCCCCTTCCTTCAAGTTGAAGGGGAAGCCTTCGTAGATCTTGTTCGGGAATTCTACTCGAACATGCATGATTTGAAAACCCGCTGGTTTACTTTCAAAACCTATGTTAAGGGAAACTACATTCTTATGATCCCAAATTCCCTCATTGCCCATATGGGGTATAATAGTCCACTTGTGTCTGACTATCCACCTGTTCTCATAAATCCCAGTTGGTCATATACTGAGATTGCCACTGCATTATGTGGCAAACTACGCGAATGGATCGGTGGTTATCTCTTCCAAAATGAACTCACCCCCACTTTTCGTTTGTTAAACATCATAGTTAGTGCCAACATTCATCCTCGAGGGCATGTCTCTTATATCAATTAGGAGAGGGTTTTAAAATGTTTCCTATCAGTCAAGGTAGACGTATAGATTTAGCTCGTATCTTTCTTTAGTCTATGCTGAAAGTTGTCCACGGCAACAAAAATGTCGCCCTTCCCTATGGACTGTTTCTCACAAAATTTCTCAAGTCCCTTTCCTCTTTTTGTTAGAGTTGGTATACTGAAAATAATGTTTTTAGTATTTCATTTTATTTTAATAAAATTAATTT
Source organism: Heliamphora ciliata (assembly GCA_032360265.1). Classification (NCBI taxonomy): domain Eukaryota; kingdom Viridiplantae; phylum Streptophyta; class Magnoliopsida; order Ericales; family Sarraceniaceae; genus Heliamphora; species Heliamphora ciliata. The sequence continues at coordinate 12,087 of JAUMHN010421889.1, forward strand.
TTTATTTTATGAGAATCTTTATGAGCAATGTATGCATATCATTTATTTGTTATGCATGGATATCTAATGTTTTGTATAGTATTTAATCTGGTGTGTAGAGTACGGATTATACACAGAAAATCAGATTTTAAGTTCTTGCAGAATATAAGTTTTATGTTCACAGTTTAGATGAAAATGGATATACCATTGATACGACTGTAGCACAGAGTTTTAATAAGCCTATCTTGGTTACGGAAAACAAATAACAGCATCGTCTATTTTTCTGACTCTGTGTGCTAGTACACTTTGTGTGAATTGAACGGGACATTTTGGGTAATTAATTTTGTACTGACTATATAAATTAATTCACACTCCAAGATTATTATGAATAGTGCTTATCCTCTTAATCCTGAAATAAATATTGATTTGCATATATTTAATATTCGTTGTTTTGATTCATTAGAGGGTGCGATCTTATATTGGTTTATATTTCTGGTGAGTTGGATAGCGGTATTATTTATATGAAAAATATTAATTATTGACAGAATTTACGTCCCGATATATTAGGATTGACGATACCCCCTTAAGAATGTTTATAAGTTTTGACCGGGCCAAATCCTGCAGGTGGATTTGGTTATTCGGCGGTCAATAAATTAAGCGGAAGGGCTTAAGAAATATCAAGATGCCAATTAAATTAAATTGTCAGTAATTAAATTTAATTGGCGGGTACCGAAAATTTTAACGTGGGGAGAAATGGTAAGCATTTAATAATAGGAGATTAATGCAAGAAAGTCTTGAGATTTTAGGTTAGAGTGCAATTACAGTTCTTTAGTGGTCTGAACTGTAATTTAGTGTGTAATAGAAATTACAGAAACCGCTGCGTCTTTTCATAATTACAGAAACCGCTGGTAGGTATCTGTGTTCCACTAGAAGTTTTACTCATAATTACTCATCAGGTCCCTTCTGTAGCCCTATATATACGCGGGTAGGCTGAACCAGTTTGAGATTGATAGATCATATCCCATATATCATATTTTTTAAGTTTCAAGATGAAAGATATCGGGGTTCTGCCGGTACGAGTTTTCGATAGTTCGTAGCCCACACTA
>JAUMHN010421908.1:0-13169 GCA_032360265.1 Heliamphora ciliata
ATATTTAATATTCGTTATTTTGATTCATTAGAGGGTGCGATCTTATATGAGTCTATATTCTCGGTGAGTTGGATAGCAGTATTATTTATATGATAAATATTAATCATTAATGAAATTCGCGTCCCAAAAGATCAGGATTGACAATACCCCCTTAAGGATACTTATAAGTTTTGACCGGGCCAAACCCTGCAGGTGGATTTAATTATCCAGCAGTCAAATAAGTTAAGCGAAAGGACTTAAGAAATATTAAGATGTTGATTAAATTAAATTGTCAGTAATTAAATTTAATTGGCTGGTATCGAGAATCTTAACGTGGGGAGAAATGGTAAGTATTTAATAACATGAGCTCTATGTAAAAAGGTCTTGAGATTATGGGTTAGAGTGCAATTATAGTTTTTTAGTGCTGTGAACTGTAATTCACTGTTTTATGAAAATTGTAAAAATTGCTGCGTCTTTCTATAATTGCAGAAACGGCTGGAAGGTATCTGTGTTCCACTGGAAGTCTTACTCATAATTACTTCTTAAGTCCCTATTGTAACCCTATATATATGCAGGTAGGCTGAATCAGTTTGATATCTCATATATCATATATCATATTTTGTCTTTCCAGACTAAAATATATTTGGGTTTTGCCAGTACGAGTTTTCGATAGTTCGTAGCCCACAATACGTTCGAGGATCGCGTATAGAAATACAGTTGAAGATCTAGCTGGAGCTTCAACTTGGAATCAAAATCGTAGTTGAAGAATCGATCGACAAAAGGTATTATTCTAAATTAACTCTGGTTGCACGGGTTTTATTGTGATCGTTTAACTTTAAAAGTTTTATCTGGAGCCCATTTCGGCATTTGCCCGTCCAGTTAATTTTTTACCGAAAATCGTTTACAAAAACAATGATCTTGGCAGTATTGCCTCTAACATTTACGAGGTTCACCATTTTATTTTAAGAAAAGAATAAAAATTGAATCTTAGGGTTTGTACCGTGATTGATGGAATTGGAATGTCGTGATATTGGCTATATGACCTGATTTGTTTTGGGATGGTTTTGCCCCAAGTGCTAAATGCACCCTATTGTTTATGATGTATATTTTTTGTGAATGCGGTTGGGGTGGAGTAATAATAGGAGTTAGATTTTGCGATCTCGCATTTGACCTTGACCTGAGAGTTGAGAGCCTGAGTGTTGACTTGTCTATACCCTTGCCGTCAGTGATGACTCGGCTGGATGCTTAGTCCGCTACGTAGTCGTCCCACGACTTAAGAAATGCTCTTTATCGGTCGATAGACTTGGTCAGCGTGATTAGGATTCTGGGGTTTTCGGATGGTTCACCTCGGTTGGGAGAACCTAAAATAACTTAAATTTAAATTAGATTAGAAAATTAAATTGATTGCATCATTTTTCATCATAATCACTGTCATGATTAGCCGACAAGTTTTTTATTTGTCGTGTTTTGACCTGTTACATGAAAATATTTGTATGTTGGTGTAAGTTTCTCTGGCATTCCATGACAGATTCTAAAGATCTAGAAACGCTTATTGACGAGTACGTTGATGCAGACATAGAGCCTTAATTAAGAGTTTCTGGTTTTCCTCCCAGCCTTCTTCGGCCACGTAGTACTAGTTTTGTGGTTATCCACCTATTTCTTGTATTGTTCGATGTACTCCAAAAAGATTTTATTTGGGTCTGTACTATATAACTCTATAATATCTTCTTTTTGGCATGTATAAGTATTATAGTTATTTAATTTTTACACCCCTATTAGTAAATTGTCGCTTTGGATGCTCCTGAGATTCAGTGCGTCGCAAGTCATCTCAGATAATGGCTCACACTTTCAAGGTGAGGTCTTGAACCTTTTTGAAGAATACCAGATAGCGGCCCACAAGTCGTCACCATATCGGCTACAAACCAACGGGGTAGTCGAAGCAGCAAATAAGAATGTAAATAAGATTCTGGAAAAGATGACCAGCTCACATAAAGATTGGCAGGAATATCTACCGTTTGCACTCTAGGGGTATAGGATGTCAATTAGAGCTTTAACATGAACCACGCCTTATTCTTTAGTGCATGGGATGAAAGCGGTGTTGCCCATTGAGGTGGAAATTCCTTCACTAAGAGTAATGGCTAAGGCCAGTATTTCAGAGGCAGAATAGCAGAGAAATCGGATGGAAGAACTGCTCTTGTTTGATGAAAGAATACTACTGGCTTTATTTCACATGCAAGGATACCAAAAGAGGATAACTCGTGCATTCAACAAGAAAATCAAGACCCGAGACTAGAGATAAGGTGACTTGGTTCTTAAGGAGATTAAGGCTCCCACCTTTGAACTAAGGAGCAAGTTCAAGCCAATTGGTCCGGGCTGTTTCTGATCAAAACTATTATGACCGATGGAGCAGTAATCATCATGGACTTGGATGGCAATACGTTCTCCACACCGATTAACTTGGACCATCTCAAAAAGTACTACTCTTGAGAGAAAATTAAAAAAAATAAAAGCTCACTGAGTTGAAAATCGAAAATGCGACCCAGGCAAAAGTTAGAGCAGCCCGCAAAGTCGAAAACCCGAAATGGTGACCTTGGTAAAAGTTAGGGTATCATAAAAGAAGAATGTTAATACCCGAGAGTAAACCGAGCTCGAACTAAGTTAAGGCCTGATTCCACTTTCTTGGGATACGTAGGCAGCTTCATTTAAGAAGTCCGACCACTTTCTTTGTTTTAGCCAACTTTGAATCCAAGTATGATCAATGTAAATTTGTCTTTAAATTCTGATAATAAAATCATTCACATTGCAAAAATTGAAAAACTTAAGATAAATACAAATCTTTTTTTCAAATTAAATGTGGAATACTTCATTTTCAGCATCAGTTACAAGATTTTGAAAATAAGACAGGTGTGCAAGTGCCAAACTCTAAAAATAATAAAAAAGAAGGCTATGAAATCTAAAAAATAAAGCAAGTTTCTCAAATCATCCTCATCTTCGCTTCCTATTTTTCTTTCTATTTGTTTCATTTCTCATTGTCTTGGATCAGCCATGCCTTGTACTCGTCAGGGAATTTTGGGCACTGTAGCTCCTGCATCTCCATCATAGAGCGAGATGGCTAAGCCTCCTGATACTGCACCAGAAATGGGGCTTGAGGTGAAGATGAGTACGAGCAACCATGAACACTGTGGAATACGATCTGACTATGGCCAAACTGCCTCATGATCCGGTGTGGGTAATAGAAAGCAGACTGTCGTAAGCCAATCAGCAGGATGTCGGGATGGTCCATGGTGATCAAAGTCATGATGGGGATTCGCTACCAGGAGCACTGCCAGGTAATGTCTGCTCCCGTCAGAAAGGAAAGATGCTGCGTCCAACCCACCTCGATAGTACATATCTGATAGTAAGGGGGATAAACATGGCTCGCTGCACTATACCTATCAGTAGTCAGTTTCTGCATGAGGTTTACTTTCTCCATTAGCTAGATCTATAAAGAGTTAAGAGATAGATTGAGAGAAACTAGTAAAATTGATAGTAATAGTTGAGTTGGGGTGAAACTAACCCGTTCAAGGGCATAACAGAAAGCCTTTGACAAAGGCTCAAAGAGGAAATAAACCAATTATTGAAAACCCAAAGGTAATTAATCTAGGCACCGAGGGCTGTATGTTTTCAACCGACAGTGTGCCTAAAAGACTGTTGAGATAAATGGGAAAGAAAGGCTTTAAGCTTACTTAAAGAAACAAGGGGCTGCCGACAAATGTAGTGGTCGTGCCTCGAAGAATAGCGTCCAAGCCAATCAAGGTCTCAGCAAGTACCATCAGAACAAAATCCTTGCCAAACCACATTTGACCCGCAATGTCAGGTAGTGAGTAGCTAACTCGTCCATAAAAAAGAATGAGAAGTTAACGAGAAAGGAAGCAGAAACACAAAGCATAGCGGCATCCTAGTTGAAGACCGAGGTCGCTGAGGTCATCGGTAGGATGAAACCTCTCAATAATCCACGGAATATCGAGGCAGTCATCAGATGTTAAAAGGGAAGCCTTCATCTTCGAAAAGCCACAGAATTGTATTATTTGTTGTCGATTAGAGAGAAGAAAAGTTAGCACAACTACAGAGTTCCTTGGGGTCAAATCCAAAATGGCAATGAACTCCTCTATAGTGGGGCATAGTTCTTCATGGCCAAAGCGAAAGACATGAGATTGTGGGTCCCACAGCTATGTACCAGCTTGTAGGAGTGGTTCGTTTATCTTAACAATCATCAGGGAGAATATGGAGTTAATACCAAACGATGCAAAGTTTATACGTTTAACATGAAAAAACTCATCTATCCATGAAGAAAGCGGCCTATGAAAGGAAACCATCATGGTGAAAGTGACAAAAAATGAGAAGGGTGGGTCCATATTTATAGAGCATAAGGAGGCTAGTCAACAAAAGCCTCAAAAAAGTATAAAAATTTCAGCGACCGCCATGTCAGAAATACGAACCGCCAAGTTCAGTACAGGCCGCCACTTTCACCACCTGGCGACTGCCACTTTGTAAGCTGGTGACTGCCATATCACAAGGTGGCGGGCACACCTTTTTGGCACTCTTTCTACATTTTCTGTATTTTGGGGCCCCTATTTTATTTTAATTGTAAATAAAGTGTTAACACTCAGTTTGATTTGTAATTTGAGAGAATACGTTACGCAATATGATAAAGACAGTTTCAACAGCAGTAAATAAAATGTAAACCATGCAAACAGTGTATATATAGAAAAGGAAAATGGCACAAAGGCCCAAATATGTCAAATGTATGTGAGACAGGGGTACCCAAGCCCAATAACCAGCAAATTTATGGCACACGGGCTCACAAACTAATGTATTAGAATGTAGCAAGAACTGTGAAATAAGTACAGACAAAAAGGGGGGAAAAATCTCTCTCTCTCAATGTCTCTGACGGACTCGGCGAGAAGAATGCTCAACAACGTCTGAACTAACATCCATGAACAGGTGATTTCTATCATCACCGCGCTCTGAAGAAGAAGACATGACATGGGAACAGCTCCTGCTAGAAGAAACAGACCCTCTGGAGCGAGCTCTAAAAGAAGAGGCACGGGACCAGCGACCTCGAGCTGGAGCCCAAATCGGAACATGAGGCTAGATTGAAACCTGCAGCTGTACTAGAACTTGCGGCTATACTATATCGATGGCTAGTGTCGACAGCTATTAAAAGGAGATAAGGATCAGAGCAGAGTACAAAAAAGGGAAAAGAAGTCGAAAGGTCAAAAGATACTCATTATGGCTATTTGGAAAAAAGCAATACCAGCTACTTCTACGGTGGCATCTAGCTGAAAAATTAGTCCCCTCAGACCCGTAACCATTAGCATATTGCGATCCAGCCATGCCTGATTAATCTGTGAAGAAAAAGTGGTAGTTTAAGAAAACTAGACAAGTATGAAAGTAACTGAAAGAAAGGAGGAAGAACAAACGACAAACCTAGCCAACCTCGGCTCTAAACTCTAACACCGACAGAATCAGGACCAAAAGAGGGAAGAGGTAGCCATAGACCACGGTGTGAAAATCCCACGGGATCTCGGGGCTTATCACCTCTCCAGCAGCAACAGCTCCTGCATCAGCTCCACCAACAGAAGCTACTCCACCAACATCTCCAGCAGCAGCAGTAGCAGTAGCAGCAGCAGCCTGGGCTCCAACATCAGGAATAGCCGTCGACGCTCGTTCCATCCTTCGTCTAGCAGGTAGAGCCAGTCCAGGACCCAATGGCCCTAATAGATGTGCCTGTGCCATGCTGTGTAATCTCCCTTGGGTCCTAGTAGTTCTAAAGCGTGGGTCCCCATCATCTCGAGCAACATGTCAACTCTACTAAGATGGTCTGTCCGGTGCATACGAACTGGAGGAGCAGTCGAGATCCTAAAATGATCAAGGCCTATGGACAGGTGGACCACCACCCTCTCTACCAAGTAGTATTCTCGATAGAAAGGTTCCTCCAGCAGGATCCGCATCGAATAAGCATCGCGACTACGCATCAAGTCCTCACTAGCTCGACCCTCTACCCTCGCCAAACATCCCAGTGAACCTATAGAAATTCAGTAATCAATACAGTGATCAGTAAATAGTGAACAATACAGTGATAAGTGCAGTGAACAGTGTACAGCACAGTAAGCAGTGATCAGTGGTTATATAAAGCAGTAAGCAATAAGTTGAGAATAGAGCAAGAAATGATACCTGGTCGGAAGTCAGGTGGTCCAAGGATGCCTAGAATCGATCCAAGTTCTTCCCTTCGCTTTTTCTCCTCTTCAAGCTGTGGGCCCACATAACAGCGCAGGGGATAATTAGAGGATCAACAGAAGTGTTCGCTGAGACCTGTAGCCCGAGAAACTCATAAGTCCATAGCTGTAAAGAGAATGTGTCAGCAGAAGAACAGATAGCGAAATATGAAAAAGATGAATGGAAAGTGCACAAAACAAAAGTATACCTCCCAGACCCTCCAGTGTCCCCCTATGATGAACTCTTGTCGAAATCGGGTCAAGGCCCTCATCGAGCCGTATAGTGTGGCAAGAGCGGCGCCTCCCCAATCGTATGTGGGCACCCGGTTAAGGCGGAAGAGGGCACCAAGGTAGTGAAGATGCACAGTATTCTCCTTGTTCGAAAACAAGGAGCAACCAAACATATACAACAGGAAGGCATGAGTAATCCACTTGTTGGAGGCACAACTACCAAGATTATTATTTTTATAAACAATTTTTGATAAAAATTAACTGGACGGACAAACGCCGAAACAGGCTCCAGATAAAACTTTTGAAGTCGAACGATCAAAATTAAAATCCATGCAACCACAGTTAATTTGGAAGAATATTTTTTTAGGTCAATTCTCCAACTACAAACTTTTCAATTTCGAGTTGAAGCTCCCATCTGACCTTCTATTGTATTCCCTTATGCGATTCCCAAACATAGTATTGGCTACGATCTTTTGAGAACTCGTACCAGTAGAACTTAGTCAGCTTTAGTCTTAATGACAAATTATGAATTTGGTTTAGCCTACCCGCATATTTATAAGGTTATAGCAGGGACCTACAGAGTAATTATGACGAAGACTTCTAGGGTAACCCAGATACGTATCTAGCTATTTTTGCAATTAAGCAAATTTTTCAGCAGTATCTGTAATTATGAAAACCTTATAGCGATTTCTATAATTTTCATAAAACACTAAATTACAAGTTACACCACTAAAGAATTATAATTGCACTGTAAGCCATAATCTGAAGACCATTTTGTATTGAGCTACTGTTATTAAATACTTAACTCATCTCCCCACGTTAAGATTCATGATACCCGCCAATTAAATTTAATTACTAATAATTAAATTTAATCAGCATCTTTAAATTTTTTAAATATTTTCGCTTAACTTATCTGACCGTCGAATAATCAAATCCACCTGTAGAGTTTGACCCGGTCAAAATTTATGAGCTTCTTTAAAGAGTATCGTCAATTCCGATCATTCGAGATATGGATTCTGTCAATAATTAATATTTATCATATAAATAATATCGCTATCCAACTCACCGGGAATATAGACCCATATAAGATCGCACCCTCTAATGAATCAAAATAATTAATATTAAATATACGTAAATCAATAATTATTTCAAGATTAAGAGCATAAGCACTCTCATAATAATCTTGAGGTATGAATTAATTTATATAATCAGTATAAAATTAATTACCCCAATGTGTCTCGTTCAATACACACAAAGTGTACCAACGCAGAGAGTTGAAACAATAGACGATGCTATTATCTGTTCTCCATAACTAAGATAGGCCTCTAAAACTCCATGCTACAATCGTACCGTCCATTTCCATCTAAACAGTAAACAAATACTTATAATCTACAAGAATTTAAAAATCTAATCTTCTGTGTGCAAGCCGTACTCTACACACCAGATTGAATATTGTATAGAATAAATCACATCCATGCATAACATTAAACAAATGATATTGCATACATTGCTCATTAAGATTTTCATAAAATAAAAAATTAATTTTTTAAAAAATAAAATTAAATACTAAACGAAAAAAATAATTTTCAGTATGCAACCCTAACAATCTCCCACTTATACTCAAAATCCTGCTTCCAATCATCTGACTCTCATGCCCTCTACATGACTATCAAAAGTCTTAGCTGGTAACCTCATTGTAAAAGGATCTGCAAGGTTATCTCCTTATGCAATCTTGGTCACAACAATATCACCTCTCTATATAATTTCTCGTATCAGGTGATACATATGCTCAATGTGCTTTCTTTTCTTGGGGACTCTTGGGTCCTTCGAGTTTACAACTATTCTGCTATTATCACAATAAAGTGTAATAGTCGATTGAATTGAAGGGACCACTTCTAGACCCAACATGAAGTTCCTCAGCCAAATGGCCTCCTTGGCTGCTTCAGAAGCTGCCACGTACTCGGCCTCCGTGGTGGAATCAGCAATGCAGGACTTCTCAATACTCCTCCAACTAATAGCTCCACTACTTAAGGTAGACACATATCCAGAGGTATCCTTACAGAAATTTCTGTCTGACTAGAAATCTAAGGATATGTACCCTAAAGGTATTAGACTATCTGCCCGATAAACCAACATATAATCCTTAGTCCTTTTTAGGTACTTGATTATATTCTTTACCGCAGTCCAATGCTCTTGCCCTAGGTTAGACTGATATCTGCTAACCATACCAATGGCAAAGAAGATGTCGGGTCTAGTGCCAAGCATAGCATCCATTAGGCTTCCTATTGCTAAAGCATAAGGAACCGCCTTCATCTTCTCTATCTCATTAAGTGTCTTAGGACACTGATCATTTGATAAAGTGATTCCATGCCTAAAAGGGAGAAATCATTTCTTAGAATCCTGCATGCTAAAACGAGCAAAGATATCATCGATTGTGATAAGTCCAACATCCTTCGTTTTTGATCTCGCACAAGCTTGATCCTAAGGATGTAACTGGCTTCTCCCAAATTCTTCATATCAAACTGCCCAGATAACCATATTTTTCCCATAGTATGATAGACCCATATAAGATCACAAAATGTGCTCTTGGCCCCTTGCTATAAAACCATCTGATTGTACCATATAGATACACTCATCAAGACTTCCGTTAAGGAAAGCTGTCTTGACATCCATTTGTAAAATTTCGTAATCAAAATGAGCAGCAATGGATAAGAGAATCTGGATAAATTTATGCATGGCTACCAACGAAAAGGTTTTCTCATAATCAATCCATTCTTTCTGAGTGAACCCTTTTGCAACAAGTCTAGCTTTGAAAGTGTCAAACTTCCCGTCTGCTCCACTTTTTCAATTGTAGATCCACTTGCATCTAATAGGTTTTATCCCTTTGGGTGGTTATATAAGTTCCCAAACCTGATTAGAATATATAGATTCCATCTCTAAATTCATAGCCTTTTGTCAAAAATTTGCATTTTCTTCCTAAAGTGTTTCATTGTAGTTATAGGGTTTGGTATCAAGTTCTGTCAAGATTTTGTGAAAAGACTCTTCCAAGAACATATACCGATCAAGTTGATGAACAACCCTTCCACTACGATGAGGCACTACCTGTGTCTGTGTACTAGCATACCACATTGTGCAGAATATAAACCTTATGCATGATTTACATATGTCCTGATAATTCTCTCACTACGACGAGGTAATGGGTGTAGACACCCCAATTTGACCCCGCCTATTCTTAGGCGAATCCGATGATGAAAACATGTGGAATAGTACCTCGATACAATCTTCGAGAAGTGATCCAAGCTTGGTATTTGAACCCGAAACCTTCGAACCAATGAAATTTTGACGAATCATCGAAACTTGTTGCCCAAGTAAGGCGACCGCTAACTCTCTTCATGGCGCCCGCCACATAACTCTACAGAAACCCTAGCCCAAAGTGTCGGCCGCCACCTTTCATCATGGCGATCGCCAACTTCCATTGTAGCGACCGCTATAGAACATGGCGAAACCTTTCAAAAATATGGCGACCGTCATCGTTGATTATGGCGACCGCCAATGGCCTGGCGTGTCCCAAAACATGGCAACATCTCATTGGTTGAAAATTCCTATAAATACCGTACCCCAGCGTACGTTTTCAGTACGAATTTTAAGTAAGAGAGACTTTGCCGATATACTGAGCGATCCTGAGCCCCGACGCCGAAACCCTGCCGAACCTCCAACCGACGAAGAAGTCTTGCTTGGATCCCCACCCGAGGATTGGCCCATTGGAGGACATTCTTGACTTGAGGATTCTACAATTCAAGTACCTTATTTAGATCCCCGGTCCTTCTAGCCCTATTCTCTCTCTTGGGATGATCGGGTTACATTTAATTTCAGCTCAAATACTCCTTGTTTACATAGTTTATCTTGTTCTTATTTAATTGCTTTCATTTAATTTAATCTTTTAATCCGTTGCTTAATTCACACTAAGCACATTCTTGTCTTCTTTAATATATGCATCAAATTAGTACTAATATAATTAAACGATACGACAAAACAATGTCGATATTGTTATAATTCAAAGCACTTACATTAAAAATGGTTATAATCATCAATGTTATACTCATTTAATTCTAGCATTTCATTTCTTCTCATTTCTTCTCTTTTATGCTAATTTAATATTCTAGCATTCATTTTCTTTTCTTTTCCTATAGTTAGTTTAATTTTCCTTCTAATAGCATTTTATTTCATTTTCTTGTAACACTAGTTTAATACTCCATTTTATTTTCTTTTCTTTCTAATTCTTATTTTTTATTTTTTTTCTTTTCTTTTAATGATTAATGTAGTTTCTTTTGCTAACATTTTATTTTCTTTTTCTTCTCTTTTATCACTAGCTTTAAATTCCTTTGTAATGTCCTTTTTTTTTCTTTTAATCTTCTCTTTACTAACTTTAGTATTCCTTTTCTTTAATGTTAGTACCTATTTTTCTTTTAAAACTCCATTTTCTTTCTTTTAAGGTTTTATTATCTTTTCATAACATTTTATCTCATCCTATCTTTCTTTCTCTTTATTAAACCCAAAAATTATAAAAACTCATTTAAGCTAGTTTTCACCTTTAAAAGTAATTTCTCTTTTTCATATAACTCTTATTTTCTTTATTTGTAAGTTTTCTTTTAATATAGAATTTTCATACATCTTTACATTTAGTATTAAATGCTTATCTAATGTATGTTTATACATGTTTTTGTTATTTTCTTTAAATGCATATTTAGAATAGTTTAACTTATTTTTGTTGCAAATTCATGTTTAGGTAATTTAAGCATATTTTAGTATATTTTGTTCTTTTAGGCAAATCATGATGTTAGCTTTTTTTTTTTTTGAAATCATATGTGAATGTGTTCCATGTATCCTTTTAGTTAGAAGTTGTATGCCAAAGGATTTAGGATTTTTCTTTTGACACTTATTTATTTTGGAGTGTTATGTACATATTTTATATATTTTCTATACTTGATTTTAAATGTTCTCTCTTTGCCCCTATTTTCTTTATTTTGTATGCATTTGAGAAATTTTATTAAAGAACCAATGATAATTAGTAGAGGACAACCTTATGGTTGGGTGAACGGGGTGCCTAACACCTTCCTCGATTCGTACCTTATCCCCCAAACCCTTTTCTCTGGTTAACGTTTTCAAGATCAGTAAGCTATTTTTGTTTTTCTTAGTTTTTCTCAAAAAACTAAGTGGTGACTCTATTTTCAACAAAAAGAGTTTTCAAAATGTGGCTTTCAAGGTGTTAAAATATTTTCTAGACATCTTTTGAATTTTTTTATTTTTGACCCCTAAATCCCAACGCCATAGTATTTTCTGGCAACTCCATTAGGGACTGATTTTCAATATCAAATAAGAGGCTAAACTTGAAAACATCATTGGTTCTTAATAAAATTTCTCATTTGCATTCTCGCATTCATGTGCATTGTTCCTCAAACCCCCCTTGCCTGGTCGACCTGATGCCCTGAACGTTAACCCGTTTCAGGGATTATTGGGAAGACGGGCAACCCTTACTGACTGTACGCTACCATAGGTACAGTAAAATAGTTCAGGCATACTGTTCGACCAGTCTTGCACCACTCCAGACATGGGAGGTATATACCCGACTCTACTCAGAAGGTACCATGTTTAAATTGATCAAAGCCGGCCTTTTGCATATAGTGAATTTAGAACTCCCCAATTAGGCGCTGCTAACCCTAGTAGGATTATGTGTTTTTCTTTATTGTATGTTTTGATTGTATATTATTAGGATCGTTTGTTCGGATTAGACTAGTTCTTTCCCCGGGTTCGACTCAAATTTTCTGTTATCCTTTGACTAGATCAGTTTTTCACCTTCGAGTTCTTACCCGGGTTTCGTCCTTCACCCTGATCAGTTTTTCTCACGCCATCATGCCCATGTTTCGTTCTAACACCCCTAGGAAAATCTCTCGCTTCTCTAGGTTCTTCTCGAATTGGCAGTTCTTCTTTGTTGATGTATTAGGCTTCTTCCCGGGGTCATGCCGATGTTTCGTTTGGACCTTTAAGATTATTTCTCCCTTTTTGGGTTCTACTCAGGTTGCTAACTCTATATCCCATTTTCTTTAGTCCAGGCTTGCTTTCTTCAACCCCCCTTTCTTTCGACCTGCGTGAGAAAAGTATTATTTTTCTACTGTTATGCTACCGATTTTCCCCATAGGTCGAACCAGTCTCTTGAGGATTAGAATAGTCTTCTCGTCGGAATGCCATCCACTTAAGATAAAACCTTTCATCTAGAGCTTAGTTGATCTATCCCATTTGGTCCTCATCTGGGGTCTTCAGATGTTCAGTTGTTATGCTGGTGGTATGGGCCCGACAGGGGCATTATTTTAGTTTTAGCTGTTTTGGGTATCTGGGATATTTACTGTTTGTTGTCTGAACTCTTTCAAAAAATGTCTGAAACTGGTTATTCTGTTTATGGGATTCAGGTTTCTCTGTGGGTTACCATTGATTCGGGGAGAGTAAAGTCAACACGAGTTTGGGTAAGATCAGAATCAGGCAGACTTCGCAGAGTTTTCGAATCAACAGATATGGCATAGAGCAAAGTTAATCTGACAACCCTAATGAGGGCTATTACTAAGATACAGCTGGCTGTAGAACAACAGACCCAGACCCAAGTGCAGTGCCAAGCACAGATCCGGGCGATCCAGGCCCGTATCCCCGTCA
>JAUMHN010421919.1:0-59864 GCA_032360265.1 Heliamphora ciliata
AAAATCATTAAATGAGTAAATAATTTATTGAATAACAACAACAATTTAAAAAGTATATTAATTATAAATATTCAACACAAGCTTATGAAAGAAAATCTCAAAATAACAATAATAATTAAAATGATGCCATGTGACTACAATACATAATTAAATATTCAAAAAAAAAGAAGTAAACCTAACCTTATTATTATTATAATACATATATATATAAGGAGACTACATAACTCCAAGTGTAAGTAACGATGATAACTTTATCTCATTCTCTACAATAATAAATAGTGTAGGAACCCCAAAAAATAAAAAAAGTTATTTTTAATATTTTTAAAAAAAAAAAATCCTAAAAGTAATCTATATATATACACACACAATCTCTACAATATTAAATAAATGTATACAATTTAATAAAATAAATTTTTAATACTAACTTGAATACTTAAATAAAAAGAAGACTTAATACAAGATCTAACTAATCAAATAATATCCAATCATAAAATTTAACTTTATAACTTAAATTTATCAAATTTAATTAAAATTAATATAAGAGTAATTGAAAATATACACCAAATTCTCAAATTATTCAAAAATTCAAAAATTGAACCCAATCACCATAACAAACTAATGCTATAATTAGATTACAATATAAAATTTTAATGTGACACTTAAAATCACCATATTAAATCAAAACTAAAATTTTATGCTTAAAATATATATTAAATAAATTTTTAAAAATAATCATTGTACAAGATAATATAATTATAACCCTAAATTTTTAAAATATCATTAAAAGTGTATAAAATACAATTTAGAAAGCAGATATGTCCCAGGGCCGAAATCCCCTATTGGGAGTGAAAAAAAAAAAAAAAAATAATAATTTGGCTGACAGTGCGCCGAAGGGCGCGAAATAAATGTGAGAGGCGCCGAAAGAAGGAAAAGAAAGGGGGAAGGGTTCAGTGTATATATATAGTGTATATATACAGAGAAGTAAGTCAGTAGCCAAACCCAGCACACTTATCCAGCGTGGGAGGGAGAACCAGCACCACCCCGCGACCAACCAAGCCGTGAGCAACCACCGCCGAGCAACCGCCGTCGTCCACCTCTCTCACCATCAGCCATCGACGCCGCCATCGCTGGTAAGCTCCGGCGACCCTTTCCCTCTCCGTTTCTCTCTCTCTCGGCAACCATTAAAACAACATTAAAACACCATCAGTTCATTATCGCACACCGCCACCACTGTCCACAGCCACCACTCACTGTCACCAGTGTCTTCCACCCTTTTGACACCCCAACACCGCTAATCAACGGATCTGATCGTTGATACTGCTTCCGCGAATTCAAATCAGAATATTTTTGTTTAATAAATTTTATTAAAAACTATTTTTCGAACTTATTTTGTACTTGTCAAAAATAAGATCTGATTAGTTGAGTGCATACTCCTCGATGAGTAGATCAATGTTATTTTTGTGATTTTGATAAATTTCAAAGCCAAGTCTTTGATTTCTACAGGAAGTGGTGGATCTGGGATCTTGGCCTCTCTTGAGAAGGAGAGGAGCAAATAACGAAAAGTTGGAAGTGGGTATCAGGAAGGAGACTGTTCCGTTAGATATTGTTTGTTTGATTAATTGTTTATCTAGTTTATTGTTTAATTACTTGTTTACCTTCTTGAGTTTTTATAATTGATTTAATCAATATATATATTATAATTAAGTTTTTCATAAAGTAATATAAAATTTTAAAAATTAAAAATTTTAAATGAAAACCTAAAATTTCCTTTTAAAATGAAATAAAAAGTTATTTCTTGATTATGAGGAGTTTAAAATTTATGTTATATGAACCTCATTTTAAACCAAGCTCCAGATTTGTGTTTTAACTATTCAGTTACTTTGATTATTTTATTGTTCACTTAAAAAGATTTATTAAATAAAAAATTTAAGATAAAATATATTTTAAAAGCTTTATTAAACTCAATATTTTTTCTAATACATATTTTAATTAGTGAAATCTTGAAGGTTATCACAAAGTATTTATATTGTATTTTTACATATTATGAATAGAATTTTTACAAATAAGATTTAAAATTAGAGCTTTGCCTAATATTTTAATAAATTAATATTTTGCTTACATAAATAATTGATAATACTATGAGTTAATAATTTTTATAAAAATTAGATTTTTTAGATAAGAGAAGTTAAATGATCAAAATAAGAACCAAATAAGAAAATAAAATTATTTATGACAAATAAACCTAACTATGTATTTTGGGTATACCTTTTTAAAGAATTGGATTTTAATAAAGTATCTTAAAATAATAAATATACTGGCAATTAGTAAATGTCAAAAAAAAAATCAATAATAAATCAATATAGAGTTATGAAATAGGACAATAGAATGTTATCTAATTGTTATTTTAACATGTTTATTAGATTTGGAGACTTTGAGGAGACTAGAAACTAAGTTCATTCGACCTCCCACCTTAGGATCCATCTACAAGGTAAGTAAATCTCTAAATTTTCTGTTCATACTCACCCAAGATACCCCTCAACCCATCTCTATAAACACCTCTAAGAATAAGAAACAAAATCTCGCCTAAAAAGGCGTCATAATGGTAGAATAGGGGCTGTTCGTGTATAATCTATGGTTGGATATGATTGTATGTGATTATTTTTGGGATTAATGGTTTGTATAGGTTCTGAAATTTTGATGTATATGTGTACATTACATGCATGCAAAGAAAATACATCAAATCTAAACATATTTAAGCTAAAACAATGAAACCCTAAAATGGCCTGATTTTATGGGTATGTTAACTTTCTGCTACGAACTTTAAAATATCAACTTGTTCCAAATAACTAATCTTAGCATAAAACATGGAACTTGTAGGCGACACCTTAAACCAAAACCTCCCCAAAAATTAGATCCATAGCTCTTGAATTGATGTCAAAAAAAAAAAAAAACGTGGCCAACAAAGGCTCAAATTTTGCACTTTTTTTTATAAAGTGCTAAATGGTTTTCTCTTAATTAAAATAAATGGCATATTTTTCCTAGGATCTGACCTTAGTATTAAATATGAAAGTTGTAAGAAATATTTTTATCTAATTGGTGTTCAAAAATCAGAACTTAACTCCATGTCTAGGTGTCCCAAAACACTGTTATGATTTTAAATTTGACACTTGAACATTTTTCTAAATTTGGCTAAGTGTATGAGTGGCATATGATATTATGGAATTTGAATATATGGACTTTAAATGAATTATGTGTGTGATTGGTGTATGAAATTAACAATTCGATGAATGAAAATCATGCCGATAGGTTAAATTCAAGTCACATCAAATATAGTTTGTATTTCGTATACTTGTACACCATGCTCATAAGTTTGTAATTCCATGCAAAGCATTACACAAGTCATTTTAGCCCACGTCATGACCAATTTATACATGAGGATCGTAAATAGCAGTTGCATTTGTTATATCACGTCATCATTGGGTTGGGTTTCGCGGGGTTCATCATTTTGTTTTGAGAAAAGAATGAAAATTGAATCTTAGGGTTGGTGACATGATTGATGTAATTGGAATATTGTGATATTGGTTAAATGCCCTGATCGTGATATTGGCTATATGCCATGATTTATTTGGAATGATTTTGCCCCAAGTGCTAAATGCACCTTATTATTTATGATGTATATTTTTGGTGAAGGCGGTTTGGGTGGCGTAATAATAGGAGTTAGATTTCGCGATCCCGCGTTTGACCTTGACCTGAGAGTCGAGGGCCTGAGGGTTGACTT
This sequence comes from Heliamphora ciliata, assembly GCA_032360265.1. NCBI lineage: Eukaryota > Viridiplantae > Streptophyta > Magnoliopsida > Ericales > Sarraceniaceae > Heliamphora > Heliamphora ciliata. The sequence goes on from JAUMHN010421919.1 coordinate 3,779, forward strand.
GTCCACGCTCTTGCCGTCAGTGATGACCCCGCTGGACACTTTGTCCGTTATGTAGTCATCTCACGGCTTAAGGAACGTTCTTTATCGGCCGGTAGACTTGGTCAACGTGATTGGAATCATGGGGATTAGGATAGTTCACCTCGGTTTGGAAGAACCTAGGATAACTTAAGTTTAAATTGGGTTAGAAAATAAAATTGGTTGCATCGCATTCATTTGCATCACGCACTTGCATAATTGTTCTTATATAAGCCTATCTTGCCATAATTGTAAAATTTGTCTGTCTCCTTGATTTAAATTGTACTGAATGTTATATGATATGCGTTGTAGAATATTTTGTTGTGAGTTTGGGTAGAAGGTTTAGAGAGTTTGCTTTTGGGTTTTGGCTCATGGCATTCGTGCCGCAGGTGAGAAGAAAGAATTTTTTTTTAGAAAGTCGCACCCGAAGAAGGAGATTTTGAAGAGCAAGGTGAGTGGCGGGGACCAGCCGACCTCGACAATGCGAATTGAAGAAATTGAAGTTCGCCCTTTTTGGTCCTTTTTGTTTAGTTTCCACGGGTTTATTATATTTTTTTGTTGAATTTTTTGTGAAATTGTAATTGTTATATACTTTTAAATTAGTTTAAACTCTTAATAATGTAATATTTATGATATGTAAATATGAATTAATGGTTAGAATATTCTCTTTATCTATACTTATGTATGTCTCGACGTACCCGGAGGATAAGGCGTCACAGTATGTGTACCATGTATCATTTAGTTAGAAATTACATGCCATAGGATTTAGGATTTTACCATTTTATTTGCTTTGATTTGGAGTGCTATGTACATATATTATGTATTTTTCATATTTGATTTTAGATGTTCTCTCTTTGCCTCCATCTTTTTTATTTGTATGTATTTGAAAAATCATATTAAAGAACCAATGATGATTAGTAGAGGCCAACTTTACGGTTGGGCGAACGGGGTGCCTAACACATTTTCCGATTCGTACCTTAGCCTCCAAATCCTCTTTCTCTTGTTAACGTTTTAAAGATCAGTAGTATTTTTTTTTGTTTTCCTTAGTTTTTCTCAAAAACTAAGTGGCGACTCTATTTTCAGCAAAAATGGGTTTTCAAAATTTGGTTTTCAAGGTGTTAAAAGATTTTCTAAACATTTTTTGAATTCTTTATTTTTGAACGTTTTCCAAAATGACCCTTAAATCCCAACGCCACAGCCGCCTCGGTTTCCTCGCCCGATGGTGGTAGAAGAAGAGAACACTGCACAGTTCAGAGAATCTGCATTGGTTGAGAAAATTGATCGAATGGAGAAGGTCCTTAGAAAGGCCAAGGGAGTCGAGGAATATATGCTCGATGTAGGGGGACTCTACTTGTTTCCAGACGCCAAACTCCCAGATAAGTTTAAAATGGCCGACATGAAAAAATTCGACGGAACTGGAGATCCTAAAATTCATCTCCGAATGTATGTTGGTACCCTGTCGCCAATGGGAATTGATGACCAGCTGAAGGCCCAGCTCTTTCACCGATCTCTTTCTGTAGCAGCCCAGAAATGGTTCCTCTCCCTCGATGTAGCAAAGGTCAGAACCTGGGAGGACATAGCTACAGCATTTGTCAGTCAATATAGCTATAATATCCAGCTAGATGTAACCATTCGGGAGCTGGAAACCACTCGTCAAGAAAGCAGAGAGTCGTTTGTGGACTTTTTGACCAGGTGGAGAGCGAAGGCAGCTAAAATGACAAACCGACTAGTAGAAAAGGAATATGTGAGAATTTTAGTCAAGAATTTGCAACCCCTCCTGAAATGTTATCTGATCACACAGCCGCTCTACACATTCGAGCAGTTGTTTGATGTTGGGATTCAGATAGAAGATGCAATCCAGTCTGGTGATATCGAGGAGGTCGAGCCGAACCAAAAGTCGAGAAGACCTTACCCATCCACTAACCCTGCATCTCGCTCTGACGAGGTGAATTTGCTAAACCCCCAATCAAATCAACTGAATTCTTCACCTTCATCATCTCCTCCCAAAAATAACCAGTCGTCGCAGCTAAAAAAGTCAAGGAGAGTTTTCACTACCCTTAATATCTCTCTGACCACGGCCCTAAATCGACTTGTCGAGAAATGGCTGATAAACCTTCTTGATCCAATGCCGCCTCCTATTCTTTTACCGCTACGCTACGATCCCACTCAATATTGCTCATACCATCAAAGTCATGAACACTTAACCGACAACTGTCTGAAACTTCACCATGACATTCAATATCTCATTGATAATAAGGTCATTCTACCTCTATCTGTGCCAATGTCATAGCTGGTTTTTAAAATCTTGTATTTTGCACAATTCAAGTCTTGAGTTAAGTCAAAGTTTTGTAAGTTTTTACTTTGTTCTGATCAATTAAATGTCGAGTTCGAGGGCACGTCTATCTGTGCACCCTCTTTTTTTGCTTTCAATTTTATAATCCATATTCTCTTTGATATCAATGAAATAAATGAAGGTTCCAATTATTCTTCTTTGCTTGATTTATTTTGTACGCTTTCTGATGATTTTGAATTCGAAGGAGATGCCCCTGAAAAATTAAAAATTTTAATAAAAAAAGAGAAGAAAAAATGCATGCCCAACCAATAATTGAAGAAATTTTGTCAATAAATCTGGGTAATAAAATTAACCCACAAATTGTGCAAATTGGTTCCGCTTTATTTTTAGTTGAACGTGAACAATTAAATGATTTTATTAAAAGAATTCAAAGATATTTTTGTATGATCATACGAGGATATGCCTGAAATTGATCCTGATATTATCCAACATCATATCCATTTGTGTCCCGATGCCAAACCGGTCAAATAGAAATTGAGAAGGATACGGCCAGAAAGGGCTTTAAAGATCAAAGAAGAAGTAACCAAGCAGATCAACGCAGGATTCCTTATGGTAACCGAGTATCCGAAGTGGGTGGCTAACATTGTGCCAGTCTTGAAGAAGGATGGATGCTTCAGTGTCTGTGCGGATTTTTGGAATCTCAATAAGGCCAGCCCAAAGACAATTTTTCATTGCCACATATTGACGTTTTGGTAGACAGCACAATGGGGCACGCCCTCTTGTCATTCATGGATGGTTACTCCGGGTACAATCAGATCTTAATGGACCCTAGAGGCAGAGAGAAGACGACATTCATTACACTATGGGGCACCTACTGCTCTCGCATGATGCAAGGGGCAACCTATCAAAGGGCTGCCACTACTTTATTGCATGATATGATACAAAAAGACGTCGATGTGTATGTGGGCGACATGATTGTGAAGTCCAAAGATCGAGACAACTATGTCATAGTGTTGCAAAAATTCTTTGAAACAATCAAGAAGTATAAAATGTGGCTCAATCCGTAGAAGAATGGCAGAAGAATTTGATGGAAGTGCTTCTCTTATTCGATGAAAGAAGGCTACAAACCTTATTTCACATACAAGGATGCCAAAGGAGGATAACTCGTGTGCTCAATAAGAAAGACAAGACCCGAGCCTTGAAAGAAGGTGACTTGGCTCTTAAGGAAATCAAGGCACCTATTTTCAACCTAAGAGGCATGTTCAAGCCGAATTGGGCCAGGCCGTATCTGATCAAGACTATTATAACCAATGGTGCCGTAATCATCATGGACCTGGACGGCGATACATTCTCCACTCCAATCAATTTGGACCAGCTCAAAAAAAAAAATACTACCTTTGAGATAAAAATAAAGATAAAATAAAAGCTCGTTGGGTTGAAAATCAAAAAGGCAACGCAGGCAAAAATTAGAGTAGTTCGCCAGGCTGAAACCTTAGCAAAAGTTATGGCATCATAAAATGAGAGTGTTAATACCCGAGAGTAAACCGAGCTCGAATTACGTCATGGCCTGATTCCACTTTCTTGGGATACGTAGGCTGCTTTTTTTAAGAAGTTCGGCCACTTACTTTGTTTTAGCCATCTTTGAATCCGAGTAATGATCAATGCAAATTTATCTATAAGTTTTGATAATAAAATTATTTAATTGCAAAAATTAAAATTTTTTAAATAATTGGGAACCTTTTTTAGATAAACGTGAAATTTTCATTACTTCAGCTGCAATCACAAGGTTTTAGAAATAAAGGACAGGCACGCAAGTCCTAATCTCTAAATAATGAAGAAAGCTACAAAATTTTAAAAGCAAAACAGATCTCTCAGATCTTCCTTCTCTTTGCTACTTGTTCTTCTCCATCTTTTTTTGTTTCTGCTCTCTTTATCTTGAACCAACCACGCTTTGTACTCCCCGGGGAGCTCAGTGTGTGACAACTCCTGCATCACCATCAATGAATGGGATGGCCAAGCCTCCAGATACCGCGCCAAAAATGGGGACAAAAGAAAAGATGAATTAATACAACCCCATACGCCGTGGAATATGATCTGACCTCGACCAAACTGTCTCATGATCTGTTGTGGATAGTAGAAAGTGGACAGCCGTAGACCAATTAGCAAGACATCCGGATGGTCCATAATGGTCAAAGTCATAAAAGGGGATCCGCCACCAAGAGCACTGCAAAGTGATGTCTCTTCCAGTCACCGAATAAAGATACTGTCTCTGAGCCGCCTCAGTAGTGCGTATCGGGTAAAAAGGACGATGAACCAAAGGCAAAAGCATTGTGTCCATCCAAAGTTAGTTTATGCAGAAGATTTACCTTCTCTATCAGCCATATATGAGAAAAGAGAAAAGAGATAAAATTCGAGAGAAATCAGCAAAAGGAGAGAAGAGCGGTAAAAATCAAGAAAAATCAACAAAAGGAGAGAAGAGCGGAGAAAGGAGAGAGTTGAGTTTCACCTTGAAAAAGCAGAGAACTACCGGCAAAAGACGTGATCAGGGTCTCAGCCAAAACTAGGGGCACGAAGTCCTTTTTTGCCCTTATTTGCTCAGCAATGTCCACCCGAATAATGCTAACTTGGCCGTTACAAGAAACCAGAAGGCACCAGGCAAGTAGACAGATGCACAGAACATAACGGCACCGCAATTGGAAGCCAAAATGGCACCGATAGGACAATATTCCTATGGATGAAGAAAGAAACCTTTTGGCCACAAAGATGTATGATGAACATGAAAAGTATTGGAATGAACTCCTTGGGATGAGATTAAGAATGCCGGTGAACACCTCTACAGCAGGGCATAACTCTTCAAGACCAAAGCAAAAAACATGAGCCCGTGGATCCTAAAAGCTATGTAGTAGACATCAGTAATGGTTCGTTGATCCAAGCCTTGGTGCGCCAGGCAAACTTCTTTTAAATCCTAGTCATATGCGAAGCGTTGTCTAGGTTTTAGGTTCGTAAGATGACCCTTAGGTTCCCTAAGCCCTAGTGTGCCAGGCAAATCTTTCAAGCCCTAGAAGACTAGGCACCCTAAGCCCTAGTGTGCCAGGAAAATCCTTTTAACCCTAGATTCGTGTGTGTGTGACGATCCTTAGGTTCTCTATAAACCCTAGTCCATAAGGTGTCTAGGTCCTAAGTCCAGAAGGTGTCTTAGGTTTTCTTCAATCCGTAGTCCATAAGGCGTCTAGATCCTAAGTCTAGAAGGTGTCTTAGGTTTTCTTCAAACCCTAGTCCATAAGGCGTTTAGGTCCTAAGTCCAGGAGGTGTCTTAGGTTTTCTTCAAACCCTAGTCCATAAGGCATCTAGGTCCTAAGTCTAGAATGTGTCATAGGTTTTTCTTCAGACCCTAGTCCATAAGGCGTCTAGGTCCTAAGTCCAGAAGGTGTCTTAGGTTTTCTTCAAGCCCTAGTTCATAAGGTGTTTAGGTCCTAAGTCCAGAAGGTGTCATAGGTTTTTCTTCAGACCCTAGTCCATAAAGCGTCTAGGTCCTAAGTCCAGAAGGTGTCTTAAGTTTTTCTTTAAACCCTAGTCCATAAGACGTCTAGGTCCTAAGTCCAAGAAGTGTCTTAGATTTTCTTCAAATCGTAGTCCATAAGGCGTCTAGGTCCTAAGTCCAGAAGGAGTCATAGGTTTTTTTTCAAACCCTAGTCCATAAGGCGTCTAGATCTTAAGTCCAGAAGGTGTCTTAGGTTTTCTTCAAATCCTAGTTTATAAGGCGTCTAGGTCCTAAGTCTAGCAAGTGTTATAGGTTTTTCTTCAAACTTAGTTCATAAGGCGTCTAGGTCCTAAGTCCAAAAGTCGTCAGACCCTAGTCCATAAGTCGTCTAGGTCCTAAGTCCAGACGGTGTCTTAGGTTTTTTTTTCAGACCCTAATCTACAAGGGGTCTAGGTCCTAAGTCTAGAAGGTGTCTTAGGTTTTCTTCAAACCCTAGTTCATAAGTCGTCTAGGTCCTAAATCCAGAATGTGTCATAGGTTTTTCTTCAAACCCTAGTCCATAAGACGTCTAGGTCCTAAGTCCAGAAGGTGTCTTAGGTTTCTCAAGCCCTAGTGTGTTAGGCATCCTATGTTCCAAGCCCTAGTGTGCTAGGCATTCTATCTTTCAAGCCCTACTCCTTAGGCACCCTAAGTCTAGAAGGCGTCTTAGGTTTTCCAAGCCCTACTCTACAAGCACCTATGTCATAATTGTTTCTTATGTGTTTTTAATGCCCCTATGATTGTTTGTTTACCTATTTTAGGATTTAAAAATAGTTTTTTAGTCTTGACTCGACTTTTAATTCTGCTTCCGTCCCGAGTTTTTAGATCTTGACTCGATCTATTAATTCGTAATTATTCTTTCCGATAAATCTAATTTGAAGTCGTGACTTGACTTTTAATTAGTTTAATCCCACGTTTCGAATTTTTAGGTCTTAAACTCGACCTATTAGTTTGATGTTTTTTCGTCGGTCCTCCTCATGATCCTAAACTGATTAGTCGGTCCCCATCATGACCCTAAACTTACTCTTCAGTCCTCCTCATGACCATAAACTAACTCGTTGGACCTACTCATGACCCTAAAGTTACTCGTTGGTCCTCCTCATGACCATAAACTGATTCGTTGGTCCTCCTCATAACTTTAAAATGACTCGTCGGTTCTTTTCATGACTTTAAACTGACTCGTATTGCATTATACTATACTTTCCATGCATCGTATTTCTTATCATTGCATCCCTGTATTTTTTCCCATGAACAACGTTTTGGTTTGATTCCTAGCAAATGGGTACGCAGGCAGCTCGATGAAAATTCGATCACGACCAACATCATATGCATGCTTGTGTGTTTGTGGCCTACGATTGGCAGCTCGGTCAAATGGTTGTTGTCTTTAGATCTTTGATATAACTTGTATCACGCGTTGTTATGTAAGTTATATTAAAAAGGGGCAACTGTAGACACCCCAATTTGGTCCCACCTAATCTTAGGTGAATTCAATGATGAAAACATGTAGAATAGTGCTTCAGTACGATCCTCGGAAAGTGATCCAAGCTCGGTATTTGAATCCGAAACCTTCAAACCAATAAAATTTTGTTGAACCATCGAAACTTGCTGTTTAAGTAAGGTGACCGCCATGTTCAATGTGGCGATCGCCATAGAACCTTTTGGAAACTCTAGCCAAAAGTGGCGACCGCCAACTCCCAACCTGTGACCGCCAACTCCAACATGGCGACCGCCAACTCATGACCTGGCGACTGTCAACTTGAAAAATCCTGACGTGTTTCAGAACGTGTTAGCATCTTATTGGTTAAAGAATTCTATAAATATCGTATCCTTGGTATGTTTTGAGGACAGAATTTGAGTGTGAGGTTAGTGAGAGAAGCTCTACCGAGTTGCCGAGCTATTCTGAACCCCGACGTCGAAACGCTACCGAGATATCGAGTCCCAAACCTCTGACGCCTACATTGAAGCCTTGATTGGATCACCACTCGAGGATTGGCACATCGAAGCGCATTCCCCTAATTTGAGGATTCTTAAGCAATCCAGGTACCTCGCTTGGATCTCCGGTCTTTCTAACACTATTTTCTCTTTTTTATGGTGATCGGGTTATATTTAATCTCAATTCATGTATTCCTTTTTCTTTACATAGTTAATCTTATTCATCATTTACATTGCTTCATTTAATTTAGTTAATTTAGTTGCTTTAATTTCTTAGTTTACACTTTCACACTAAGCACATTATCTTTTTCTTTAATTAATTCATCAAATTAGTGCTAACATGTTTTAACGATACGACTAAATAATGTCGTTATTATTATGATATAAGTACTTACATAAAAATAGTTGTAATTGTCAATATTACACTCATTTAATTCTAGTATTTCATTTCTTCGCTTTTCTTTTCTTTTTATGTTAATTTAATATTCTAGCATATATTTTCTTTTCTTCTTTTTAGTTAGTTTAATTTCTTTTACTAGCACTTTATTTCATTTCTATTTTTTTTTCTGTAACATTAATTTAATACTCTATTTTATTTTCTTTCTAGTTTAATATTTCTTTTCTAAAACTTTTATTTTCCATTTCTTTTTCTTTTCTTCCAATAATAATGTATTTCCTTTTTCCTAATATTTTATTTCTTTGCTTTCTTATAATGTTTAATTTAGTACTTCTTTTTCTTTTAACTTTAGTTAATCTTTAATGTTAACATGTCTTTTCTCTTCTTTTTCTTATAATGCAGTATTTATTTTTCTTATAAAAACTCCATTTTTTTCTCCTTTTCTATAGTTTCATTTTCTTTTCACAACACTTTTTTTTTTATTTTCTTTTATTCTTGGTAAATTCAAAAATCACAAAAAGACTTTCAAGTTAATTTGCATTTTTAAAGGGTAGTATAATTTTCTCCCATTTCTTTTATTTTTTGTTGTCTCTTTAAAAGCATAAAATGTAAATAGTTAAGTAGAATTTTCTAACCTTTTTATTTTAGCATAATTTTTCTTTTGTAATGTTTTTCTTCTCCTTTAAATCTTTTTTTTGTTATAAAACTTTTATTTTAAATTTTATTTGTTAGTAAGTTTTCTTTTTAATGTAGGAATTTCACATGCTTTTGTTTTGGTTATGCTTTTGATAATTTATGCATGTTAGTTTAGCTTATTTTTGTAGCAAATTCATATTTAGGTAATTTTAACAATTTCTACCATGCTTTTTCTCTTTTATTTAAATCATGATAGTTAGCTTATTTTTGTGAATATTGCATGTGGGAATATTTCATGTATCCTTTGATTAGAAATTGCATGCCTTAGGATTTAGGATTTCACCCATTTTATTTGCTCTAATTTGGAGTGCTATGTACATATCTTATATATTTTTTATATTTGATTTGGGATATTCTCTCTTTGTCTCAATTTTTTTTATGTGCATGCATTTGAGAAATTCTATTAAAAAATCAATGATGATTAGTAGAGGCCAACTTTACGGTTGGGCGAACGGAGGTGCCTAACACCTTCCCCGATTCGTACCTTAGCTCCCGAACCCTTTTTCTCTGGTTAACGTTTTCAAGATCAGTAGCCATATATGTTTTTCTTAGTTTTTCTCAAAATCTATGTGGCGACTCTAGTTTCAACAAAAAGGAATTTTCAAAATTTAGCTTTTAAGATGTTAAAATATTTTTCAAACATTTTTGAATTCCCTTATTTTTGAATATTTTTCAAAATCCTTAAATCCCAACGTCACACTTGGCGGTCGGTACAATTGAAGATGGCGACCGCCAACTCCAGGCGCATATATGGTTCTTGAGGCGCGTGGACTAGGCTCATTCCCTCATCTTTCATACTCTCTCTAGCTTTCAAAAGCTCTCAACTCTCTCCATTGCTTCCTCTTGCCTCTTAGCTTTTGTATCCTTTTCTCTTTGCTGCTTGCTTAATATGGCTGGACACGGGCATCTCAAGGACATTGCAGGGGCCATCCGAGGCTCGTCCGCTAGGGAGAGTTCTGTTATGGGGACTCTCGGAGGCACGACCTCCAGCCTTCCTGCCGGCGGGGTCACCACCACTCAGCCTTCCTCTGCGCTTGGTGCGATGGATGCCCTCGTGTTTGTGGCAGAGTGAGCCTCCCGTCGTGCAGCCGAGGAGGAGGTACGAGCAGCTGCCGAGGCACAGGCAGCTACAGATGCTGCTACTAAGGCCGCGATGGTTGATTTCCTGGACCCTGATGCCGGGGAGGGCCATCCAGCACACTTTGATCCACACACGTACGCCTCCGTCCCCCATCGCTTGCTTCCGGGTGGGTTGCGACGTTACGAGCCACCTACAGACTCCATTGCTACTGATGTGTTTCTGAGGGAGCCCGACCACCACATTTCTTGCCAGCGACCTTCGGTATGTTCCCTCTCCTTACTGTTTCAATATCAAGGCAAGTTTTATGATATTACTTAAACATATACGCATGCCTAGGATCCTCCATATGCTGATATTATGTGATGATAATGATTTATTTTGATGATGATGATGAATGATTGTTTGAGATCCGTACAAGTAAAGCTTAGTTTAGGTACCCGTGTAATAGAGATTTAAAACAGTAAGAACACTAGGGCTAGGATTTTAGATGCAAACAATAAAGGGACAATTTATTTCAGCAAAAATCACAAAAATAGATGGATTTATTTTTTATTTTTTATTTTTAGGAAAACATAAAAAACTAATAGATTGATTTTTTTTGTTTTTGTTTTTGGGGCTAAATATGAAAAAACTAAGGGAAAATTTTCAAAAATTCTAAAAGTTATGAAATTTTGTTGAAAATCTTAAAATCTGAAGCAAATTTTCAAAAATCACAAACTCTAGAAATTTAAGGGGCATTTTTCAAAAATCTAAAAATTTAGAAAAATTTTAGAAAATCTTAGAAAATTAGAAAAAATTTATGAAAATTCTAGAAAATTAGGAGGAATTTTTCAGAAAATCTTAGCAAATTTTTGGAAAATTTACAAAAATTAAATTTTTTTTAAGAAAAACGGGGCAAATTTTCAAAAATTTCTAAAAAATTAAAGAAAAATCTTAGAAAATTTTGAAAATTTTTCAAAAATTAAAGAAAAGTTTTAGAAAAATGAGGCAAATTTTCAAAAATTCTTAGAAAATTAAAGAAAAATCTTAGAAAATTGAAGAAAGTTTTCAAAAATTCCTAAAAAAATAAAAGAAAATCCTAAAAAAATTAAAGAAAATTCTAGAAATTTTTAGAGAGTCTTAAAAGTTTTTTTTTTGGAGGAATGATTAACACAAAATGATAGAAATTTGTCTGGTGCATCAGGGCTTTGGATTCCTAATCTTTTACTAGGATGTACAAAAATCAAAGGATCGTCTCTCACACATAAACCTAGAGTTAAAAGGATTTACCTGGCGCACCAGGGCTTAGGATTCCTAATCTTTTACTAGGACGTGCAGGGTTTGAAAGATTTGCCTGGCGTACTAGGGCTTAGGGTGCCTAGTTTGTCTAAGGCTTGAGAGATTTTCCTGACTTGTCAGGGCTTAGGGTGCCTAGTTTGTCTAGTGCTTAGGGTGCCTAGTTTGTCTAGGGCTTGAGAGATTTGGCTGGTTTACCAGGGTTTAGGGTGCCTAGTTTGTCTAGGGGTTGAAAAATTTGCTTGGCTTGCCAGGGCTTAGGGTGCCTAGTTTGTCTAGGACTTGAAAAAATCGAAGGGTTATCACACACTTGAACTTAGGATCCTTATTGCTTTTAGATATTTTTCTGCACTTTACTTGTTTGATTTGCTCTTTATACATTCTCTACATGTCTTCTTCTTTTCAGGCTGGTCACTATGTCAAAGGCTTCAGAGGTTCTACCTTTGGAGAGGTATTGGAGTGGTACGATGCCTTTCTTGCTCCTAGCCGGGCTATCATTGATGCATGCGGCTTTGCTCGGTTCATACTCTTGTTGGGTAGGACGAGCAATGACGGGGTCTGGCTGACATCCCTAGTCGAGCGGTGGTGGGATACCACCAACACCTTCCATTTCACCACATTTGAGGCTACTCTAACGCCTCTCGATTTCTCCCTCATCATGGGCATCCGGGTTGGTAGTGCCCCTATTCCATTCGATCCATCCGTCGCCGCTCTGCTGATGCGCTGATGTACTTCCTCGGGGCCATTACAGTACAGATGGACAGAGACCGGGTCTGATACACTTGGTTTTTCAAGCGGTTCAGAAATTTCCACTGCACCGAGCCCTGTCACTTCGAGTGGGTCGCCCGGAGATTTCTGATGTATAGGTTCGGTACCTCCCTATTTTTGAACAAGGAGAACACCATTCATTTGCACTACCTGGGTACCCTTGCTCGCCTCGACCGCGTTGCTACATTCGACTGGGGAGGGGCTGCCCTCGCCACCCTCTATGGCTTTATGCGGACCTTGACTCAGTTTCCTCAGGAGCTCAGCATCGGGGGATACTAGAGGGTTTGGGAGGTATGACTTAGTTTCTACGCTCTTCCTTTCATTTCGATATCTGTCATCCATTTTCTACTTGCTGACATCTTTCCTTTATAGCTATGGACTTATGAGTTCCTCGGACTTTATGTTCTGGCGAACTCTTCTGCAGACCCTCTAGTTATTCTCCGAGCAGCCCGGTGGTCTCGAGGGCTAAAGGGGAAAAAGGCTATGGGAAGGACATCGATCGCTTCCGGGCATCTTTGGACTGGCTAACTCTTGACCAGGTATTTTTACTGTTTTATGCGGTTAACTGTACTGTTCACTGCACTGTACTATTCTGTATTGTTTCTGCTCTTCATTCTGTACACGGATCACTACACTATCATACCGCACTGTATTCACTGCATACTGTTCTCTACATTGCACTGTACTTTGAATTGTTGGAGGTCCACTGGGATGTTTGGCGTGGTGTGGAAGATCGGGCCGGCGCAGACCTGATGCGCAGCCGAGACCTCACCTCGAGGCGGATCCTACTAGAGGGTCCATTCGATCGGGAGTACTATCTTGGCGAGCGAGTGGTCCGCCAGTCGCTCGACCTGGATCACTTTCACATACCAGTGGTTCCTCCGGTTCGTATGCGGACCGATCTCCTTGGCCGCGTTGACCTCCTCTTGGAGATGGTGGGGACCCACACCGCGGAGCTGCTGGTGCCAGAGGGGGACTACACAGCTTGGGCGCAGGCACATCTATTGGGACCCTTAAGACCCGGCCTGGTTGCCCCGGATGGTAGGAGGAGACGGGCACCGGAGGATGCTGATGCTGGTGCTTCTGCTGGAGGAGCTGCTACTTCTGGAGCTGCTGGCGGGACGAGGGGCCTAGAGATTCCATGGGATGTCCAGACCGTAGCGTACGGCTTCCCATTTTCTCTGTCGATTCCTGTTTCGTCGGCACCGGAGTTCAGGGCTGACATCGGCCAGGTTTATCTTTCACATTTCTTTCAGTTACTTACTTCTTTTACTTGTCCATTTTTCTTAAACTGCTCTCTTCTTTGCAGATCGACCAAGCTTGGCTAGACTGTACTATGCTGAAGGTCACCCGTTTGAGGGCGCTGGTCCGGCAGATGGACGCCTCGATGCGAGCATCCAGCGTTGCTTTCCTGCCAGTGGCCATTGTAAGTAGCTTTGCACGTTCTTTTTAATTTTTTGCACTTTTTTTCGTTATTCTGTTCTGAATCTTATTTCTCTTTTGACAGCCTCAAGTTCCAGCTACCGGCACAGTACCTCCTCAGGCCTCGGATAGGCCTCTTGCTCCAGCCCCAGCTTGAGGTCATGGTTCTCGGGCATCTTCTCGAGCTCGCTCTAGAGGATCCGTCTCTTCTACTAGGAGTCGCTCTAGAACCGTGTCTTCTTCCTCCGGTAGCAATGGTGATGGTAGCGATGACATCGAGAGGCTCTTCGAGGATGTTAGCTCGGACGAGGCCAGTCTTTCCTCCCACTAGATCCGTTCGAGGCTTTAGTGAGAGAGAGCTCCCCCCCTCAGTTTCATTTATTTTTCAGATACATTTATTTTGACGGGTCTGCGTGCCCTAATTTTTTATGGGCCTACGTGTCCCTGTTTACTGTTTATTGGGCTTGGGTGCCCCACTCTGATACATTTTTGTCACTTTTTGATACATTTTGGGCCTTCATGCCGTTTATTACTTTATATTCACCCGCTGCATGATTTTATTCTATTTGCTGCTCAAACTGTCATGGATGCTCAGTGCAAATGTCAAAACTTTACACAAACTGTAAAATCCCCAAACTGATACATGCCTGCCACCTTTTAACATGGCGGTCGCCACATTAAATATGGCGGTTTGCCACTTTTAACCTGGCGATCGCCTAGTCAAAGGGATGATGTCACTGCATGGTGCCCTTTTAAGTTGGCGGTCGCTTGCTCCAAGGTGGCAGTCGCCATTTTGATTGTATTTTTTTGCTGCTTTTCCAATCTCCAGCTTTTCCATGCTTTATAAATATAGCCCTGGAGGCTCCATTTTCAGTTATTCTCATTCAGATGGCTAGTCCCCTTTCTTCATAGATTGAGGCATTCTCCCATATCGAGCATTTGAACTTTGCCCTTTTTGGTGTCAGCTCTTTATTTTCTCTCATAGCTGTAAAGACTGACAGGCTTTTATTGAAAGCAGCAGCTCAGTTATAGGACCCGCAACCTCACGTCTTCTAGTTCGACCTTGAAGAGCTATGCCCCACTGTGGAGGAGTTTGCTGCTATTTTGAACCTAACTCTGTGGAGTTCCGTTGTCGTTCCAACTCCTTTCTTCTCGACTCAGTAACAAGTGATGCAGCTCTATGGTCTGTTTAGGATGGAGGCTTCTCTGCTGGCATTAGGTGACTGCCTTGACATTTCCTAGATTATTGAGAAGTTTCACCCTACCGGTGACCTTAGTGACCTCAATTTTCACCTGCGGCGACGTTATGCTCTTTGTTTCTGTCTTCTTGCCCGGTATCTTCTTGTTCCCTCTAACGGGTGAGTTAGTTGCGCACTGGTTAACATCACTAGTCAGATGTGGATGGGGAAGGACTTTGTACCACTTGTCTTAGCCGAGAAACTGCTGGGCCTAGATGCTATTCATCGTGGCAAGACCGCTACTTTTACTGGCAGTCCCCTACTTTTTCAGGTAAGCTCAAAGCTTTCTCTTTATCAGACTTCTATCATACTGCAAGGCTTCCCTCTTATTGGTCTAACTTCTATTGCAGATTTGACTGATGAAAAAGGTAAATATTGTACAAAAACCACCTACTGATAGACACAATGCTGCAGTTTTCCTTTATCGTCCCTCCTATCAGGTATGCAACACTGAGGCAGCCTGGCGACAGTATCTCTCATCTCTGACTGGCCAAGATATTACTTGGCAATACCCCTAGTGGCGGATCCCTACCATGACTCTGACTACCATGGATAATTCTGGTGTTTTGCTGATTGGTCTGCGTCAGACTACTTTCTATTATCTCTGCCGAATCATGCGACAATTCGGTTATAGTTAAATCATCCCTCCCAATATTCAAGGTCGTTTATTTTTATCTGCACTGCGGGCCCCATTTTTAGCAGTGTATCAGGATGCCTGGCCATCTCGTTCATGTATGGAGATGTAGGAGTTACTGTGTCCCGATCTTTCTACTGAGTACAAGACATAGCTGATGCAGGATAGGGAGAAGAAAGACAAAGAAGAAGGAAAACAAGCAGCAAAAAGGAGAAAGACTTGAGGACTTCTATTTTGTTTTGAAAATTTTACAGCTTTCTTTTTATTTTATTTTATTTTGTAGAGTTTGAGACTTGCATGCCCTTCCTTTTATTTTCAAAACTTTGTAATTCGAAACTAAAGTAATGAAAAGAAGGTTCAAAATTATCCAAAATTTTTCGGTTCAATTAAATGACTTTATTATCGAAACTCAAAGATAATTTTGCATTGGTCTTACTCAGATTCAAAGATGGTTAAAAACAAAGAATGTGGTCGAACTTCTTAAAAGAAGCTGCCTACGTATCCCAAAAAGTGGAATCAGGCCTTAACGTAGTTCGAGCTTGGTTGACTCTTGGGTATTAACTCTCTCCTTTTGTGATGCCTTAACTTTTGTCAAGGTCGCCCTTTCAGGTTTTCGACCTTGCGGGCTGCTCTAATTTTTGCCTGAGTTGTCTTTTCAATTTTTAACTTAGTGAGCTTT
Organism: Heliamphora ciliata; assembly: GCA_032360265.1. Classification (NCBI taxonomy): domain Eukaryota; kingdom Viridiplantae; phylum Streptophyta; class Magnoliopsida; order Ericales; family Sarraceniaceae; genus Heliamphora; species Heliamphora ciliata. The sequence goes on from JAUMHN010421919.1 coordinate 19,729, forward strand.
CATCTTTTCTTTATTTTTACCTCAAGGAGTACTTTTTGAGTTGATCGAGGTTACCTGGAGTGGAGAACGCATTGCCATCCAAATCCATAATAATGACTGCACCACCGGTCATGATGGTTTTGATTAGAAACGATCCGGACCAGTTTGGCTTGAACTTGCCTCTCGGGTCAAAGATAAGAACTCTGATTTCCTTGAGAACCAATCCTTCTCTGAGATCCTGGGTCTTGACCTTCATATTGAATGCTCGAGCTATCCTCCTTTGGTATCCTTGTACGTGAAACAGAGCTTGCAGCCTTCTTTCATCAAACAAAAGTAACTCTTTCATCCGGTTCCTCTGCCATTCTGCTTCTGAGATACTAGCCTCGGCTACTACTCTTAGCGAATGGATTTCCACCTTAATGGGAAGCACGACTTCCATCCCGTATACTAAAGAGTATGTCAACCAAAGTGCTAATGGGAAGCACGAGTTCCTATTAAGGCTCTGATCGACGTCCTGTACCCCCAAAGTGCAAATGGTAGATGTTCTGGCCAATTCTTATGTGAGTTGATCGTCTTTTGTAGAATTTTCGTGATGTTCTTATTTGCTACCTCAACTGCTCCATTGGTCTGCGGCCGATATTGTGAGGACTTATAAGCCACTATCCGGTATTCTTCGAAAAGATCTAGGACCTCTCCCTGAAAATGCGAGCCATTATCCGAGATAACCTCATGTGGGACTCTGTACTAGCAGATGATGTTTTTCTTGATGAACTTATCAACATGAGAGGCTTTAAATACTTAGTAGGAGGCTGCTTCCACCCACTTGGTAAAATAGTCAATGGCTACTAAGATGAACTCGTGCCCATCTGACGCCTTTGGTGTTACCTTGCCGATTACATCAATGCCCCATACCGAGAATGGCCATGGCCACGTCAGGTTATACAGCTAAGATAGGGGAACGTGCATAAGGTTTGCATGAATCTGACACTTATGACATCTCCATACGAATTGTATGCAGCGTGTCTCCATTGTCATCCAAAATATCCTTGTCGTAGGATCTTCTTGGCTAACATGTTCCCACTCATGTGTGGCCCACAGACTCCTGCGTGTATCCCTTTCATAAGTTCTTGACCTTCTCCGGTGATAACACATAGCTTGTTAACCCCATAATGCCCTCGTTTATACAGTTTACCACCGCAAATGACAAACTGTGTTGATAATCGTCATATTGCCCTTTTGTCTTTTTTTGCTAGCAAACTTGGGGTATTCTCCTTTCTCCATGAAGTTCCGGATGTCAAAATACCATGGAAATTCATCAGTGCTTTCCTTGATTCCGGCCATCGCCTCGTATGCCAGCTTTGGTTTTTGTTCGATTATTAAGGGCCTCATTCTGACCCTGGATGGTATGTTAATCATGGATGCTAAGGTAGCCAGTGCGTCGGCAAACTTGTTCTGCAATCTTGGCATGTGGGTAAAGATCATTGATTCGAAACGCGGTATCAGCTTCTCTAGTTCTTGATGGTAGAGAATCAATGTCACATCCCTGACCTTCCATTCTCCTCTCGCTTGTGAAACCACCAGTGCTGAATCTCCGATGACTTTCAGTTTCCTTGCCCCTAATTCTAAGGCTGTCTCAAATCCAGCTAAACATGCTTCATACTCAGCCTGATTATTGGTAACTTCAAAATTGAGCTTCAAAGACAAAAGGGACGTGTGATTCGTCAGGAGTGACAAGAAGGACTCCTATTCCATAGCCATACTGATTACATGTGCCATCAAAATATAGAGTCTACTTGTCATCCCCGACTTTCATCAGCTGTTCGTTAGAAAATTGGAACTTTGTGTCTTCATCTCCCTCAACTAGTTGATCGGCCAGGAATTCTACCACTACTCTACTCTTGACTGACTTTCGGGTGATATATTTAAAATTAAACTCTAATAACAACAGCAACCATTGAGCCAACCTTCCTGTTAGTGCTGGCTTTTCAAATAGGTACTTCAATGGGACCATCCGGGCGATGATGTTCACCGTGAAGGACAGCATGTAGTGCCTTAGTTTTCGAGAAGCCCAAACTAAGGCCCAACATGTCTTTTCCAGTGGTGTGTATCGTATTTCTAACCCCGTCATCTTCTTGCTTAAGTAGTAGACTGCCTTTTCGATTTCGGTTTCATCTTCTTGTGCCAACATACATCCCATAGCTGAATCAATCACTAACAAATAGAGGATCAGTGGCCTATCAGGTTCGGGAGGAGCTAAAATAGATGGATTTTGCAGGTACTGTTGTACGGCATCAAAGGCGTCTTGACATTTCTGATCCCATTCAAACTCGACTCCTTTCTTTAGCAAATGGAAGAGCGGCTCACAGGTAGTTGTTAGTTTTGCGATGAATCGACTGATGAATTGTATCTTACCCAAAAAGCCCTGACTTTTCACTCGGTCTTCAGAGGAGGCATTTCTAAAATCGCTTTGATCTTTGAAGGGTCAACTTCAATGCCTCGTTGAGTGATCATAAACCCAAGTATCTTTTTAGCAATAACTTCGAAAGCACACTTCTGTGGGTTGAGTCACATCTTGTATTTTCAAATTCTTTCAAAGAACTTTTACAGTACTACAATGTGACCATCCTGATTCTTGGACTTGACTATCATATTGTCTACGTATACTTCGACCTCCTTATGTATCATAACGTGTAGTAAAGTAGTGGCAGCCCTCTGATAGGTTGCCCCTGCATTCTTCAAATCAAACGGCATCACACGATAACAATAGGTGCCCTAGGATGTAGTGAACGTCGTCTTTTCTTTGTCCTCGGGGTCCATCAGAATCTGGTTGTACCCGGAGAAGCCATCTATGCATGACAACAAGGCATGCCCCATTGTACTGTCTACCAAGACGTCAATGTGAGGCAGTAGAAAATTATCTTTCGGGCTAGCCTTGTTGAGATCCTGAAAATCCACGCAGACTCGGATACGACCATCCTTCATCAGCACTGGGACAATATTAGCCACCTACTTTGGATACTCGGTTACCATCAGGAATTCGGTGTTGATCTGTTTGGCAACTTCTTCTTTGATCTTTAGAGCCCATTCTGGCAGGATCCGTCTCAACTTTTGTTTGACCGGTTTGGCATCAAGGTATAAGGGGATATGGTGTTGGACAATGTCAGGATTAATTCCAAGCATATCCTCGTAAGACCATGCAAATACATCTTTAAATTCTTTTAATAGAGTTATTAATTGTCCTCGTTTAACTAAGAATAAAGAAGAACCGATTTGCACATTTTACGGGTTAATTTCATTACCCAGATTTATTGACAAAATTTCTTCAATTATTAGTTGGGCACGCATTTCTTCTCTTTTTAATAAAAATTTTATTTCTTAGGGGATATTCTCGTCGAATTTAAAATCGTCGAAAAGCGTATGAAATAAATCAAATTGAGTAATCAGAAATTTAGTTCATTTTATTAAAAGAAAAGGAAATTACAAACTCGAAGGCAAAAATAGGGAGAGGTGCACAAATAGACGTGCCCTCAACATAGACTCAGACTCAGACTCAGACTCAGACTCAGAATAGACCACATGCACATCACAAGACTCTAAGGTCCAGTTCTTCACTTCCTTTGCAGTTGCATCGACAATGAGCTTAGTGCAGTCGGCTGGTGCGCCTGAAGCCCATCATGAAACAGTCTGGGTCGGTTACATGCAGCTGTGCTATCTTTTCACCGAACAACACTCCCATGTCAATTCCATCAAGCTTATCTGCCCAATTTTCCTCTTGGATCTTCTTTCCTTCTTCTTCCCCTTTCACTGTTTCCTCATCTTTCGTGTTGGATAGTCGGTGGCCAAAGAAAATTTCTAGTCTTGACAACTTTTGGTTGGTTTCTTCGTCGATCAATAGCTCTGGGAAGCCACAGTACAGGAAGTCTTCTCCTTCTTTGACAAAATACCCATTTAGCATTCCTGAATAATTGGCCTTCCGTCCCCTTTTAGGCCCTTTCAAATCTTCTCCCGTCGGTTTGTAACCAAGACCGAAACGGCGAGAAGCCGACAATACCTGGATAGGTTTGGGAATTCCTTGCTGCTTATGCCCTAGCCCCATGCCCAGGAAGTAGGACATTTGTCTCATCATCGTAATTGCTCTTGGGTTGATGTACATCTCTTCTTCATTCAATAGCATCTGGACAGTCTGTGCTTCATTAAATCGGAATCCACTTAGTGACACATCTCCTTCGCCATGCTGAACTTCCAAAAGAGTCGAGCCTTCTCCTCTTGGGGGTTGGATGCTGTCTTCTTCATGGATAGTCAGAATTGCCCCATTCTTTATCAATTTCAACTTTTGGTGAAGGGTTGATGGTATTGCCTGGATGTTCGGGTCATGTAGCCATGGCCTGCCTAGTAGCAAGTTGAAAGAAGCCGGTACATCTAGTACGTGGAACTCAACCAATGTTTCCAAGGGCACTACTGATAATGCGAATGATACCAAGCCCAGCACGTCTCTTCTCGTGTTGTCGTAAGCCCGTACCCCTTGATTATTGGGTGTGAAATGTTCTGGCTTTAGTCCCAAGCAAACTGCTGTTCTAAGCAGACAAACATTTAATGCAGACCCATTACCAATGAGTCACCGGGACTCACTTTTCTAGGTATTTAACAGTTATGTGCAGGGGTTTGTTATGATTCTTTCCTTCCGCTGGCAGATCCTTATCAAAAAAGGAGATGACTTTTGGTTCTACAACTGGCAGAATGAGTCTAACAAGCTACTCTGGGGTTGCGTCTATCGAAACACTGGCTTTGTTCAGGACCTTCAGCCCAACTTGTCTATGTTTATGTGAGGCCATCAATAAACCCCAAATGCTGACATTAGCCTGCGTCTTTTTAAGCTGCTTCAGTATAGCGTCATCCTCTTCTTGTTCCTTTTCTTTCCCTTTCCCACTTTACTGTCCTTTCTCCAACTGAGTCGGCTTGAAATGTCGCCCACTCCTGGTTAAATGTTCCACACCATCCTCGAGATCCCATAATCTCGGTATTGTACTTTCGGTCTGTCTATCTTCGTCTATGCACAGAGGGCTTTCAAATACTCACAAATCATCTAATTCGCCGACCACTGCTCTTCCTCTTCTTTCCTCATCATCCTCAATAGCCCACGTATTGTCAACTTCTTCCTAGATGTCTTCCTCGATGTAATCCACGTGTTGTTCTGAAGCAGCCCAAAAATCGTTCCACTCAGCCCCATCTAATTTTAGCACAACCCTTACCAGTCAATAGGATTGCATCTCGTCGACATATATCTCCTCCTCAAAAAGTTGAGGAAGAGTAATGCCATCAAGCATGTGGCCAAACCTGTAAGGTTGTGCCGAGTAATTTAGCGGCCAATCGTCTTCCTCACTGCGTTCCTCCTCTTCTTGCTAGTAAGCTTAGATTACCGTTCGATACCATCCCCAGGTATTATCATTCCATTCCTCCTTCCTATCTTGGCCGTTTCTAGCCATAATAAATGAGCATGTTGTCTGATCATTGGTAGCTAAAATATGAGGGCGTGGTAGACACGCTGAACAGATATATCGGCTCAGATCCTCTGATTGCCCCAGAGACATGTAATTTACCCCAGTTTACTTGGCATGGTTTGGCAGAGGATTAGTTATGATATTTGGCTTTGGAGCAGCGAACAACGGAGGGATCACTTTGCTGTCGATAAGATTCTAGATCTCATGACGCAGTCCCATACACTTGTCAGTCAAATGCCAGTGACCTTGGTGGAAGGTGCAGTACTGAGAAGCATTAAACTGCAGCGGTAGGGGGATCAGGTACAGGCATGGGATCTAATGGCTTGATAAGCCCTTTTTCGACAAGTCAATCCAGGGCTGTGGATAGTGAAATGTTGAGGAAAGTGAAGACCCTCCTTGGCCTTTATTGCTGTTAGCCATTGTTTGACTGTTGGGTATTGTTGGATTGCTGAGCGGAGGATGAAGGGTTTGGAAGATTCACCTCGTTTGGGCGAGACACGAGGTTGGTGGCAGCAGATTGGTTTTGGTTGGTTATAGGGAATGTCCTCCTTGGTTTTTGGCTAGGCTCGGCTTTCTCGATATCCCTAGACTGAATGGCGTCTTCAATCTATACCCCAGCATCAAATAGTTGTTCAAAGGTTGAAAGCGGATGTGTAATAAGGTAACGCTTTAGTGGAGACTGCAGATTCTTAATCACGATCCTCACTTTTTCTTTCTCAGTGGGCTGGTTCGTCATCTTGGCGGCTTTGCCACTCCACCGAGTCAAAAAAATCAATAAATGATTCCAGGTTCTCCTGGCGGGTCATTTCTAGCTCGCGAGTAGTTACATCTAACTAGATATTGTAGCTATATTGACTGATGAATGCAGTGGCTATATCTTCCCAAGTCCTCGTCTTAGCCACCTCTAAAGAGAGAAACCACCTTTGTGCAGCTCCAGAAAATGATCGATGGAACAGTTGGGCTTTGAGCTGATCATCATTCCTCATGGGGGACAGAGTTCCGACATACATTCTTAGATGAAAACGGGGATCTCCAGTGCCTTCGAGCTTCTCCATCTCTGGCATTTTAAACTTTTTTGGTAATTTTGTAACTGGGAATAGGCACAAGCCCCCCACATCCAGCATGTATTCTTCTACACCTTTGGCCTTTCTCAACGCCTTCTCCATTCGATCGATCTTCTCCGCTAGCACGGATTTCCTAGACTGGGCAGTGTTTTCTTCTTCTACTATCACCAGGCAGGGAACCCGAGGTGGCACGCCACCTGCGGTGCCTCCTGTCATTGGTTATCATCTCAAAAGTCTTCGCCATTCTCATTTATATCTTTTGACTGTCCATTTACAACGGTTATGCGGGCCTGAATCACCCGGATCTGCGCCTGACATTGGTTATAAGCTTGGGTCTGGTGCTCCACAGCTCTTTGTATCTCTGTAATAGTTCTCATTAGAGCTGTCAAGTTCACCTCATTCTCTGCCATTTCAGTTGACTGTTCAGATATTCTATAGAGTTTGCCTGATACTAATCTTGCCCAGACATGTGTCGATCGTGATCTTTCTGGCTCAATGATCTAGACCCGAAAAAAACCAGGATCCCAAAAGCAGAATGACCAGTTATCAGATACTTTTTGGACAAAATTTTGATGACAAATAGCAAACATCCTAGATACCCAAAATAACAAATCATAAGCAGATAATCAAGGAAGCTGTAATAGTGCCTCTGCTGGGCTCATACTAGCAGCATAACAACAGGATGACTCAAAAACTAGAATGACGGCTAAGAAGGAGATCAACTAAATTCTAGAGGGAAGGTTCATCTAAACAGAAAAATGGGCAGCATTCCGACAAGGAAACAATTTTAACCTTTAAAGGATTGATTTGATCTAGGATTCTAACAGAAAATGGACAGCGCTCTAGTAGGAAAGCAAGGCTAACTCATACAGGTATAACAAAGGTTTGAAGGAAGCGAGCCTAAACAAAAGCGGGGGAGAAATTGACAACCTGAGAAGAACCCGAAGGAAAGAGAAACTATTCTAGAAACTTCAAAACACGGGCATGATCTCGAGAAGAAAAATACGACGTGAAAACCTAACAAGGTGAGGAACAAAACCCGGGTAAGAACCCAAAGGAAAAGCTAACCTAATCAATAAGGGATAATAGAAAACTCGGGCCAAACCCGAAAAAGAAACTAGCTTAAGGCCAAACAAACAATCCTAGCAATACGCAATCAAAACATACAATTAAGAAAACACATAATCCTAATAGGGTTAGCAGCACCTAATGGGGGGTCTAAGTTACTATATGCAAAAGGTCAATTTTGGTTAATCGAATTGGGTACCTTCTGAATAGAGCAGGGTATGTACCTCATAAGCAGAACATGGTCAAACAGTACGTCCGAACTCTTTTACTACACCTATGATAGCGTACAGTCAGTAAGGGTTGCTTGTCTTTCCAATAATTCTCGAAACGGATGAACGTTCAGGGCATTGGGTCGATCAGGCAGGGGGTGGAGAACAATGCACGTGCAAGCGAAAATGCAAATTAGAAATTCTTATTAAGAATCGATGATGTTTTCAAGTCTAATCCTCTTATTTGATTTTTATAAACCAGTCCCCAGTAGAGTCGCTAGAAAATATTGTGGTGCCGAAATTTTAAAATTTTGAAAATGGTCAAAAATAAGAGAATTCAAAGATATTTGAAAAATATTTTAACACATTGAAAATCAAATTTTGAAAATCTATTTTTATTGAAAATAGAGTCGTTACATAGTTTTTGAGAAAAATAAAAAAAAACAAAAATAGTTACTGATCTTTAAACGTTTAACTAGAGAAAAAGAGTTCGGAGGGTAAGGTACTGTTGGCTTTATGGGGGCCAGAATCTCCCATAAGGGACTCGCTGGTACGTGGGGGTCCCCCTCCACGTGTCATTGGGACTGACCGCCCATCCTGCCAGTGCGGCACGTGTGCACTGCGAAGCCCCTTAGGTCCACCCGCAACACATATAGACGCGGGGCTTTGTGCTTCCATGAGTATAAGGAAATAAAGTTGCGCTTTCACTACTACCTGCGAGTTTTGGTGAGATGGTAAGCGCTTGATCCTGACAATTGGTATCAGAGCGAGATTGCAGGTTCGAGTCTCCCTAAGGTAGTTTCTAGGGGGGATTGTTGGCTTTATGGGGGCCAGAATCTCCCTTAAGGGACTCGCTGGTATGTGGGGGGTCCCCCTCCACGTGTCATCGGGACTGACCGCCCATCCTGCCGGTGCGCCAAGTGTGCACTGTGAGACCCCTTAGACCCACCCGCAGCACGTATAGACACTAGGCTTTGCGCTGCCATGAGTATAAGGAAATAAAGTTGCGCCCTTACCATTACCTGCGGGTTTTGGTGAGATAGTAAGCGTTTGATCCTAATAGGTATGAATTGGGAAAAAGTGCTAGGCACCTCGTTCGTCCAATCGTAAGATTAGCCTTTACTAATAATCATTGGTTCTTTAATATGATTTCTCAAATGTATGCAAATAAAGAAATTAGATGCAAAGAGAGAATATCCAAAATCAAATAATAAAAATACATAACATATGTATATAGAACGTCAAACAAAGCAAAGAAGAAAGGAAATTGCTAAGTCCTACGACATGCAATTCTAACTAAAGGATACATGGAGTACTCTCACATGCAATTTTACCTAAGCTATCATGGTTCAAATAAAAAATTAAAAACATGCTAGAAATTGTTAAAATTACCTAAATATTGATTGTTACAAAATAGGCTAAACTATTCTAAACAACATTTTAAAAAAAATAACCAAAACATACTTATAATCAAGACAAACAAGGCTAGTATTAGCATAATGAATTTTTAATAAAAAGAATAAGAAATACATATAAAAAAAAACCTATATTAAAAGAAGGCTTACGAACAAAGAAGTAAGAGTCTCGTGACAAAAGAAAACTTAAAGATTTTAACTAAAAGAAAATAAGAATAAAAGGATAGTTTATAAAATTAAATCAAAGATAAAGAGTTCTAAAAGAAAAAGGAAAGAAACTAAAAATTAAGGAATTAAAATTGCCATTATTTGCAAAATAAGCTAATACACCTAAACTAAGAATATTAAGCTAAAATAAAAGGCTAGAAAATGTTATTAAACTAATAAAAAGAAAATCTAACTATTTACATTTTATATTTTTAAACAAAACAAAAGAAAAATAAAAATAAAAGGAAAAGAAAACAAAAGAGAAGAAAAATTACACTTAAAGATGAAAATTAGTTTAAAAGATTTTTTATAGTTATTTTTTAATAAAATAAAAGAGAAGTACCATGTAAGGAAAATAAAAGTATAGAAAAAGAAAGAAAAAATGAAGTTTTATAAGAAAAAAAAGAAATACCAAGGAAAATATTATAAGGAAATTAAAGCTAATAATAAGAGAAAAGAAAATAAAATACTAAAAAATAAAAATTATACTACTATTAAAAGAAAAGAAAAAGAAGACGGAAAATAAATACTTAGAAAAGAATATTAAGCTAATATTAAAAAGAAAGAAAAGAAAAATAGAACATTGAAAAAAAAATAAAGCTATATTACAAAAAAAAAAGAATAAGAAAATAAATACTAGAAAAGAAAATTACACTATTATTATAAGGAAGAGAAAATAAAATAAATGCTAATAAAAGAATATTGAACTAATGCTAAGAAAATAAAAGGATATTGAATTAATATTACAAGAAAAGAAAAAAAAAAGAAAATGGTACATTGAAAAGTCTACATTACAAAAAGAGGAAAGGGAAATAAATAAAATATACTAGTAAAAAAAATTAAACTAATACTAGAAAAATAAAACAAGCTAGATACAACTATTCAACTCAAATGTGAATATAGTGTTGGCAACTATATTCACATAAATATAAATACATTATTATAACAATTAACAACATTAACAAATTGTAATTGCCAAAGCATATTAGCACTAAATTAATGAATTAATAAAAAAATAATAATGTATTTAGTGTAAAAGTGTAACTAAGAAATTAATTAAAGTAACTAAATTACATGAGGCAATATAAATGATAAACAAGATTAACTATGTAAATGAAAAGAATATGCAAAATAAAATTGATTTTAACTCGATCACTCCAAAAGAGAGAGAATGGAGTTAAAAAGATCAGGGATTCAAACAAAATACTTGGATTGCTAGTGAATCATCAAGTCGGGGAATGTGCTTCAATAGTCCAACCTTTGGGTAATGATCCAAGTTAGGGTTTCAGAACTTCGGTATCGGGAGTTCGGATAGGAAGGAGGTACCTCAGCACAGTCCGTGAGGCAGTCGACAACTCAGGGTTATAGTGGGCAAGCCAGAGCACCGCAGGGCAGAGCTTATATTCTTGTTGATCCTAGTGCTTCCAAAGCACCAGTTGTGCCCGATGCTACAACTACTCCATCCATGATCAGAGGTACTCTCCTAGTATATAGCTCACGGGCCAGTGTTCTTATCGACACGGGAGCATCATATTCATTTATTTTCTCTACTTTTGCATCTGCATTGGAGTTGGAGATAGACTCGTTGGGTAGTACTTTGAGCGTAGAGACCCCAGTCAGTGGAAATGTGGCGTTGAGTCGAGTTTATAGATCCTGCGAGTTGGGGGTCACTGGTCGTTGTTTCGAGTTTGATCTTATCATTCTAGACATGACCACATTTGACGTCATCCTAGGGATGGACTAGCTTACCTACCGTGCCTTTATCGATTGCGATCGACGGAGGGTATCTATTTGTACACCTGAGGGTGACTGCTTTTATTTTGTGGGTGATTAGGATGAGGGCTTGGTGTCTATGCCCGGTGTTGCTAGGAATCGAGGAAATTTGGGTTTCCTCTTTTATGCTCTCATGTTGGATGAGCCAGTTGAGGTTCGAGGGGAGTTACCCCACGTGGTTTGTGATTACCCAGATGCCTTTCCTGATAATTTGTTTGAGTTACCACCGAGCCGTGAGGTAGAGTTCTCTATTGATTTGGTTCTTGGAGATGCTCAAATTTCCATGCCATCTTATCGTTTTGCACAAGCTGAGTTGCGAGAACTCAAGGTATAGCTTCAAGAGTTACTTAACAAAGGGTTTATGCATCTGAGTACGTCGCCGTGGGGAGCTCCTGCCCTTTTTGCTAAGAAGAAGGATGGGTCCTTGAGGTTGTGCATTGACTACAGGAAGCTGAATCAGGTGACAGTGAAGAACAAATATCCTATGCCGAGGATGGATGACTTGTTTGATCAGCTAAAGGGGTCGAGCTGCTTCTCAAAGATTGACTTGAGGTCAGAGTACCATCAGCTAAGGATTAGGGACGAGGACATTGCGAAGACCGCCTTTCGGACTTATTATGGTCATTATGAGTTTCTAGTTATGCCGTTCGTCTTGATGAACGCTTATGCAATGTTTATGGGTTTGATGAACCGTATCTTCCACCTGTATTTAGATAGTTGTGTGGTTGTGTTCGTGGATGATATCCTTATTTATTCACCCACGAGGGAGATGCATAAGGAGAAACTGCGCATTGTCTTGCAGCTTCTGAGAGAGCATCGCTTGTATGCGAAGTTCGAGAAGTGTGAGTTTTGGATGTCCGAGGTGAGATTTCTTGGGCATATAGTGTCGAAAGATGGGGTATCGGTGGATTCATCGAAGACTGATGCCGTTATGGATTGGGAGCGACCAAAGAATGTCTTTAAGATCTGTAGTTTTCTGGGTTTGGCAGGCTACTATCAGTGGTTCGTGAAGGATTTTGCTAGACTTGCTGCGCCGATGACGAGTCTGACACAAAAGGGAGTCATGTTCATGCAGAGTGAGTCCTATGAGTCAGCATTCCAGGAGTTGAAGATAAGATTGACTAGTGCTCCAGTGTTGATCATTCCTGAGCGAGGCTTGGGTTACACGGTATATTGTGACACGTCACATGATGGTTTAGGTTACGTTTTGATGTAGGGAGGTAAGGTTGTGGCTTATAGATCTCGGCAGTTGAAGACACATGAGAAGAACTATCTGACACATGATCTAGAGTTAGCAGCTATGGTCTTTGCCGTGAAGACATGGCAGCACTATTTGTATGGTGAGCACTTTGAGGTTTTTTCCGATCACAAGAGTTTAAAATATTTGTTTTTGTAGAAAGACTTGAATCTATGCCAACGACGATGGATAGAGTTGTAGGAAGATTATGACTTTGACTTGCAGTACCATCTAGGGAAGGTAAATGTTGTGGCCGACACTCTTAGTAGAAGATCTCATTATTCATTAGCTTCCATGGCTATACGAGAATGGGACTTGCTTGGAGAGGTTATTGAGTTTGATCTGTGTCTCGGGTAGACAAGAAGTGGTGCGACCTTATTTTTAGTAGTTTCACGACCTGTATTGGTTACACGTGTGCTAGTGGCTCCGCAGACAGATCAAGAGGCTCAGATGATATGGAATCGTATTGTTAGTGGGAAGGACACTACGGGATGGGTTGTGAGCCCAGATCAGAGTTTGAGGTTGACAGGGAGATTGTTTGTACCAGAGTCGTGCCGTGCTGAGGTGCTACACGATTTTCATCATTCACATCTTGCAGAGCATCCAAGAGGCACGAAGATGTATCATGATCTGCGCCGCCGTCAGTTCTGGTAGACAGGAATGAAGAGGGATGTGATCCGGTTCGTTTCTTGGTGCCTTACCTGTCAGCAGGTAAAGGCGGAACATCAGAGACCAGCAGGGTTGTTACAGCCATTACCGAATCTGAGTGGAAGTGAGAGAATGTCACGATGGATTTTGTATCAGGACTTCCTAGATTGCCGAAGGGATACAATGCTATTTGGGTGGGGTTGATAGATTGACGAAATCTGCACATTTTCTTCCCATTCGTGTGAAGGATCCAGTGAACAGACTAGGTAGGTTGTATGTCCGTGAGATAGTTCAGCTATATAGAGTACCTGTGACTATTGTTTCTGATCAAGACCCTCGTTTTACATCTCGCTTTTGGCAGTCTTTAGGTGGCTTTAGGGATGAGCTTGACGTTTAGTACAACTTTTCACCCACAGACAGACGGTTAGTCTGAGAGAACCATACAGATTTTAGAGAATATGTTGAGAGCTTGTGTACTTGATTTTCAGGGTTTATGGGAACAGCATCTACCGTTGGTAGAGTTTGCATAGAATAACAGTTATAAGTCCAGTATTGCGATTGGCACCATATGAGGCTTTATATGGTAGATGTAACGACCCGTGTAAAGACCCAGTCCATACCCTAAGTGTTAGTGACGGATAGTCCATGAGACCATAGAACACAGAAGAAGTTCAGAACCCTAACTTGAAAATCCTAAGTTCGGCCCAAAAATCCTAAAAACGTTCAAAACTTAGGCAACAAAACCTTAGCACCTGAAGAGTCTCCAAATATTCTAAAAGAAATAAATATCAGGAAATAATGAGTTAAAAATCAAAAGTCTTCATAAATATGGTAAAATGACCGTTTTGCCCATAATACAGCAAAAAATTTTAAAAATTCAAATTTTAACACATGGATACCCTAAATCAAGAATTTAAGTACAATAAAGTAGCAAAGGATAAAATAACATAAAAAATAACAAAAATACCCCTTAGTGGATGACCACCTTGGGAAGAGTGCTAAAAAGTGACTTTTTATTTTTTTTTAGCTTAAAATGATGAGAAATGTATTAAATTAACCCTTATGATGATCCAATATTTGTTGAGCCAGTAATATACATAATAATATAGAGTTATAGGTCTACAAAAGCAAACAAATCATTATTAAAGTTTATACACAACAAAATAAGTCAAAAAGTTCTATATTGTCTAAATAGCTTAATTTGACTTAAAAGACTACATCTATTTAATCAATTCCTATGGAAACTATGATAACACATGGGAATACTATATTTATCATAAACAAATTAAAATAATAGGTCTCAGTAGGAAAAGACACCAAAACGATACATCAAATTAACTTTTAATGTATTTTCTTGCACAAAAGGGCACTCAAATCAATGCAAAACTCCTTGATTGATGTGGGGTCAGGTTTTTGTCCCCCCAAATAGCCTCCTAGCTATATTTATCTTCTCCATATTTGATTTTTAGCCGTCAAAACTTGAATCCTCTCAAATCCTCTCAAATCTCATTTAATAAAAAGAAAAAAAAATGTCCTTTAAGAGTACTTTTTGTTCCCCTCTTGTCCCCTAGCCTTTGCCTATATAAAGGAATCCAAACACCTCTACATGAAAATTTCGTTCAAGTGTGGGAGAGAAACCAGAACTCCTTGATCTCGAGTGTTAAGGTGAGTTTGAGGAAGAAAAATAAAGAAAAATGAAGAAAACTTTCGTGCTAATCCCAAATCCATTCTCCACCCTCCTTTGATCTCTCAAACAAGTATGTAAAACCTCTAAACCTTATATCTAAAATATCTCAAAATATCTCCCAACACATCTCTTTAAACACTCCAAGAATCGAGAACCAAAATCAAACTGAAAAAGCGTCGTAGTTGGAAATTTGGGGCTTTATGTTTATGGGTGATATGAGATGTTGTTGTATGTTGTTATCTTTGAGTTTGATGACTTATAAGTATTCTGGAGCCTTGATATTAAAGTCTAAAACATGAGCATGTAAAGAAATGGAACAAAAACTTGACATGACATAAATAGAAGACTTGGATCCTAAGAGACTTGATTTTTGAGAACATAAATGTTTCTGCCCTGAACTTTGGAATGCCATAACTCAATGTAGAAAATTGATCTAAGCATTTTATTTATGTCCAGATTTATATCTTTGTGTTTTCTTTCATCCAAAATTTGTTTCAACTCATTTTCATAAGTAGAACTCGAGATATTCCAATTTTACCAAAGTGTGTTATTTTTTGACCAGTCAACGTTACTGACTTGGAAACCCTAGTTTAAAGTGAGATCCGAACTTTGGTCAAACCATAAAAGTTGTAGATAACATGTATATATATCTAACCACAAGCAATGAGCACAAAATATTGAGTTTTGATAGGTCAAAACCCGTTTGAAAGTCTCTGTTGAGTTTCAGCCCTCAAGGGATGCTTCTGTCATATATTTTTATATAGCCCAAAACTCCTATTTTTAGTGACCTATTCCAAAAGTGGTCTACATGAACATTGTAGATAACATATTGAAGTACTTTATTCCCAAACATCAGACCTTAAAGCCTCGGAATAATACCCCAAAACTATTTCAAATTCTCTGTCCAAAACTGGTTCTACTGAGTTTTGGCGGCTGACAGAACCGTCTTTCTAAAATGGCCAAAAAGTCTAACTTGTTCCAAACAATTACCCTTAGTTTTAAACAAGAAACTTGTAGGGAACTTGTTGAACTAGAATATACTAAAAAATGGGCTCATTTGAACTTGATAAGATACACCAAAACCGAGACCAACTGAAGCATATTTTTGGTAAAATCTTGAGAAAAGTGCTGAACTGTTTTTACTTAGGGTGTTTTTTTCATTCGTTTTCCTTAAGTTTTGGCTTTAGTGATAAATATAAGAGTTGTAGGAAATATTTTTATTCAAATGGTGTTTAAAAATCGTAACTTGATTTCAAGTCTAGATATCCCAAAACCTTATCGATCATTTTAATTTAATACTTGATTTTTGGCCTTAAAAGTTGCTAAGTGTGAAATTGAGTATCCTTTGCTCTGAGACCTAAGTTTTATATGATGATTGATTTGAATTAGTTGATTAGTGTTTTTAAATGAATGTATGATGATTTATAACTCATGCTATCAAATTTGAATCATATCTTGAGAATTGTAGCTTGTACTTTACATACTTGTACTTTATGCTTTGCGAGTTGTACCATGAACTTTTTCATGCTAGTTCATACCATGATATCGATTGTTGCACTTGAGATCAATGGTACACATTATAAACATTGTTACTTACATCTTGACATATTGGAGTCCATTTATGCAAACCGTTGTTGGAATGGGCTCTATTGAGTTGTTTTTCTTGATTTTAAGTCTAGGGCGTCCCTGATTGTCATTTTTCGAAAAAGTTTTGGAATGAACTCCCCTTGTACACCATGGGCATGTCTCCGGTGTTACAAATTTGGTTTATACACCCTGAGTGTGTCCCCGATGTTTGAAATGATTTATTATGGATACTGTTGGGCACCATGGGTTCGTCGGTAGCATTCTAGTTTTGATAACTTAGACATTGATTTAATACCAAGCGAGCATCCTGGTCTTAATATGGGTAACATAATAACAAAGTCCCATCTCGGCATTGACAATAAGTTCTTGAGGCAACAGTAATAATAAAGTCCCATCACGGCATTGACAATAAGTCCATGAGATGGCAATAATAATAAGTCCCATTATGGCATTGACAATAAGTTCCTGAGACTGCAATGATAATAAGTCCCATCACGGCAATGACAATAAGTCCCTGAAACGGCAATGATAATAAGTCCCTACAGGCAATAGAATTAAGTCCTAAAGTGGAACTCCTATTTTTATTTTTGATGAATATCGGGTTGGACACTTACATCACATCCATTGCATCACATACCTGTGCACTTGTTCTTATATATGCTTGCCATGTTGTAACTATTGAATTCTTCTCTCCTTGATTATAAACTGTACTGGGAGTTATATGATATGCGTTGTGGTAAATTTTGTGCTGTGAGAATAATTAGAAGGTTAGAGTATTTTTCTTCTAGGCTTTAGCTCATGGCATTCGTGCCACAGGTGAGGAGGAGTTCTTGGAGAAAGTCATCCTAGAGGGTAGAGAAGAATTTGAAGAGCAGGGTGAGTTTCAGGAGCATGTAGACCGCGCTGTTGCGTTATGAGGATTCGATATCTCTGTTTTTGTTCTTTTGTTTCAGTTTCCTTGCGACTCTTGTAATATCTTTTAAATCCTTGGTGAAACTGTAATCATTGTGTACTTTTGAATAATTCAGAACTCCTTTATGATATAATAATTAATGTATGTAAATATTAATGAATGGCTAGAATATCTTTTTACTTATATTTATGTATATCCCGACGTGCCCGGAGAATGGGGCGCCACAGTAGACCATGTAGATCACCGGTATATTAGACAGATGTGGGAGAAATCACAGTTTTGAGACCCGACTTGGTGCTGAAGATGACAGAAAAGATTGTCATGATTCACCAACGCCTAGTGATAGCTCAGAATCGACAGAAGAGTTATGCTGATCGGAGGAGGAGATCTTTAGAGTTTACAGTAGGGGACCACGTCTTTTTGAAGGTCTCGCCGCGTAGAGGCTTGATGAGGTTTGGTCGTAACGGGAAGTTATCACCGCGTTTCATCAGACTATTTGAGATCCTAGATAGGATTGGGGAGGTAGCATATCGTCTGGTTTTACCACCTCGGTTGGCATCTATGCACAACGTATTTCACGTTTCTATGTTTCGAAAGTATGAACCTGATCCGTCACATGTTGTGGATTGGGCTGAGTTGCAGGTAGATGAGGATGTTACATATGAGGAATGACTTGTGCAGATTCTGGACACAGAAGAGCAAGTGTTGAGAGGGAGGACTATTACTTATGTCAAGGTTCTTTAGCTTCATCACGGGATTGAGGAAGCGACTTGAAAGCTTGAGTCTGAGGTTCGTACTAGATACCCAGAGTTGTTTACCTCGTGACCTTGTAGTGAATTCTGGAGGCGAAATTTCTTAAGGAGGAGTGTTGTGAGACCCGATTTCATTTCATTAAATGATATATCTATATTACAAATCAGCTAGGTTGAATGGGACAGTTATCTCTTTCAAATCCAATGGCTGCTCTTCATCTAAGCAATCCAACCGCTAGACTCAATCTCCTCTCTCTTTCTCTCTCTCTCACCTTGCCCTCTCACCCGACCTCCTCTCTCTCTCTCACCTTGCCCTCTCACCCGACCTTCTCTCTCTCTCTCTCTCTCTCTCTCTCGCGAATCTCTCAACTCAGGCGTCTGGACTCTCCTCTCCCACTTTGCTCTTTACCTCACACTCTTTGATCTCTCTCACCGCCCTCACCGCTGAACATCGCGGATCATCACCACCATGCACACTGCCGCACACCTCGCCGATTTGTGGCTGAGCAACTTCTAATCCTCTCTTTGATATCGTCTCCCTTCCCGTCTCCGTCGCCGCCACCTCTGCCGCGATCAACTGCCTCAATCACCGATGGCAACCGCAGGACGATCCTCCTAGAGACGGATCAATCACCGACGTTGATGAAGGCTGGATTGGGTGTCGCCAACATTGTTGGAGGCTGGAATGTGTGTCACCAAAATCTGGTCTGCAATTGAATTCGGAACGGTGTCAGCTAGAGTTTGTTCACAAGGCGCCTTTTGGTGATGGCAGCGCTGTGTGATGTTGGATGGGTGGCCAACGAAATTCGATTGGGTCACCGGTATTGATGGAGGCCAGATGTCGTCGATTAGGGTTTGGGCATGGATTGATGATGGCAGCGCTGGTGCACGACGGATTGGGTTTTCCTGGTGTGTGACAGATTAGGGGATTGGGGTTTTTCTCCAGCGAAAAGTAAATAAAAAATAAAAAATTAATTTTTTTGTTTTCACTATATGAATGGGTAGAAGACAAAAAAATAAAAAATAACAATTAAATAAGATCGTCTAATTATCAAATTAATGCAGGACAATCAAAAACAATCTTTTAAGAATTCGCACCCAAAGGAACCTAAAAATTCGCACTTAGAGTTGAACTGAAATATATACCAATTCTAAAAAAATATTGTTTATTACATGGTATTTTATAAACGGTTAAATCGTTGGATTATTCAAAAAATAAGATAAGTTTTGTTAATTTTTTAAAAAAAATTAATTCTTTGAATATTTTTTAAAAAATCATTAAAAGTCTGATTTCTTCATTCTCCTCGTTTCTATTTACTGTTGTTTTTACTGTTTTAGAGAAATTATTAAAATGTACGAGTAATCTCAAAAAAATGATAGTAGTGCCTTTAGACGTGGGCAACACCTAGTATATATATTTTTCACGTCTTTCTTCTCGTTATATGTATATCCTTGATGAACGATTTATGCTTCATTATTGTAGAACTGCATGTGCTGATGTGTTTTACACTTTCTCGGGTTTCGTTAAGGTTTGTTCAGTTGGTTCTAGAGTTGAAAAAACTGTTTTGGCATTTCCTAGCGGTCTAGTCGACTAGATTGGGATTCAGTCGACTGAGTGATGTCGGCAGAAGAGTTTTTGAGATCCAAAACTCTTTCAATCGACTGGATTAGGCCATTTAGTCGACTGAATTCACTTTTGGCCGAGCCTATATATATATTCCAGAGTCTATTTTTGGTTCCAGAACTTGTTTTTTCCTTTCTCTTTGCCTTCTCTCTACATTTTAGTGTCGCCAAGGCCTAGTTTTTGACGATTAGCTTATGGATCCTTGATATTCACGCTGTTAGTTTCGTGTCCATCCAGTTAGATTCTCATTCCGATGAGGTTCGAATTTTGAGGCTTCGAGTTTCGACTCATCGAGATAGGATCGTAGACTATGCTGTCTTTAAAGGGTGCTACGTGCAATTATATACTTTTTCACCGGTTGAAAATGCATTATATAGCTTGTGAATCCTGGATTTTGGGGCGTGACAGGATTAGTGTTTTTAACTCTCCAAACCATTTTTGAGACACCATTATTTCTTTTTAGTGGGCAGTCAAATTTAATGTGTCCATTTTTCTTGCATTGAAAACAAATTACATCTTCATAGATATTTCTTGAATGTGAGTATAAAAAGTTCTTTGATTTTTTTACAAAATAATTTTTAGATTTAATTTTTTACTTCTCAATTGTAACAAATTCCTTCTTTGTTTAATGACCTTCTTTGTACTCCTAAAAATTTTTCAAAGTTCTCTTTTCCATTTGTGAAGTTATAGATGATCTTTGAATAATATTCCACTTTTCTTTTCAGTTCACAAAAAAACATCATTTTCAATATTTTTACCTTTTAAGTTCATGAGTTCTTTTCTTAACATGCCATTTTCTTTTATTAGATTAGAAATCTCATTGTCATAAATTTTTATTAATTTATCAAATTTAACCTTCAAAATAAGTTTTTCTTTTTCCAAAGATTCAATTTGCAATGTTTGTTCCTTAGATATGTTTTCTTTTTCATTTTTAGCATTCTCATTTAAGGTTCTTAATTCCATAATTTCTTTAGAAAATTTTTTATTTTAATTTTTCAATTTTACATTTTTCTTTTCTAATTTCAAAAGACTTTTATGTAAATTAAATAATTTATTTTTAAGTTCATCATATGATGGCATATAGTAAGAAGAACTAGATTCATTGCATGAATTAGAATGAGAGCTTACCGCTTCGTCTATACTTGCCATCAAGCAGAAGTTGGGCATTTCGTCGTCACTTGAGCTATTGCTTGATTCGTTTGAATCTGAGTCATCCCACGTAGTTGCTTTCATGGCTTTCTTTTTCTTCTTTGAGTCCCATTTGAATAAAGGACATTCTAGCGTGATGTGCTCAGTTTTGTTACAGTTATAGCAGGTGAGTGGTTCTTTCTTGAAATCTCGTTTGCTTAAATCTTCTTTGTCAAATTTTGTGCCTCGGAATCTTCTTGAGAGATTTTTGTCTCTTTTGAGGAATTTTCCAAATCTTCTTTTGATAAGAGCCATGTCATCATCATTGATCTCCTCATTCTCTTCATCACTGGAACTCTCTTTTGAAGCTTTGAGGGCAGTGGACTTTTTGACCTTATTTTGCTCGTTGAGTCTTTTATTTATTTTGAGCTCATATGTCAGTAGTGATCTAATTAGCTCATCTTAGGTCATGGAACTTTTTATCAAATTTATTGTTCATTGAGAGTTTGTTTGTGGACGTTTCACATGACCCGGGTGTCGGAACGTGACAGTGACGGTTGGCCAGTTACGTTACGGGCAGTTATATGCTTTTCACCGGTTGAATGCTTATATATCATGTTTTGTTTTCAAACCTTATTTACTCGGATAAAAGTATGTTTTACGCTTTTCTTGGTTTATTACATGATATTGAACTTGTGGATGTTTATAGTTTTCAAAAAGGTGATTTTGAAAACGGAGGTTTTATAAAACTCTTGAAAAACGTGTTTTAGAGGTTTGGAGCTAACCCTCGGGGTTGAGTCTCAGGTTTTGAACGTTTTGTTGAAAATAGGAAAAAATATTTTTGAAATGTTTTTGTTGATCTCCATGTTGATGGATGTATATTTTTGAAATGTTTTGGGTGCTTTGTACCCTCGGGTTCCAGGCCTGTAAATTAAGTTTTTACGTTGTGGTGGCATCATATAGAACTTGCATTACCTAACCGGTCCTACGATGTGTAGGGATTGGGTAAAGGGGAAAAAGTCTATAGTTGCTACATCTGTCCTTTGTGACGGAGTCGGTACATAGGAATCATTTATCATTTCTCCTCGGCTGTGTGACCTGAGTGGAGCATACTGTTTTACTGTATTATCTTCCTCGGCTGTGTGTGTTCCGAGTGGAAAATATCCTTACTCTTTCCTCGTTGTGTGATCCAAGTGGAAAATAATATTTTGGTTACTGCTTTTCTTTAACTGTGAAAACGTTATCTGCATTGTTGATATGCATGGTTTTAAGGATGGAAACGTGGGGTTTTATGAAGTAAAACCGTTTTGAGGCTTGCATTAGCCTGATGGAAAAACTTATGATTTTAGGTTGGAAAAACCCTTTTGGCTCATGTGGTTGAGCTTATATGCTTATGATTGTATATTCTATTTTACAACTTTATAGTCTGTTTCTATTGGGTTTCGATTCATGGTGTGAAATTTTGTTGTAAAACCTTTTTCAGGTGAACGTAGTCTGGTAGGTTGACCCGGTGGTGCCTAGAGTTGGTTGATGACAAGACCTTTGTTTTGTCTGCATAGGTAGTTTATACCTTTCGGCATATGTATCATGTATATTTGTAACATGTAAAACATATATAATTCTTATGGATGTATGTATGTTTTAATACTTTCGAGAGAACCTTGAATTTGTTGAAATTCGGTTTCGGTGGTTGTTCTTGGACTTTTCGCGTGACCTGGAGTTTGGGGCGTGGCAAATAAGGTGCTGACACATTTTGGGACATGTTAGGATTTTTGGAATTGACAGTTGCTATAATCAGAGTTGGCGGTTGCCACAACAAGCAAGTTTCCAAAGGTTTCTTATGGTAGTCGCCACGACTGAGTTGGCGACCCCAAGGTTCAAAGATGGCGGTCGCTACCTATTCTAACATTCTTATAACGATCGCAGCATTCAAAATTGGTAGTCCCACAGTTCAAAGTTGGCGATTCAAGGGTTTTGAAAGATTTGATCATTTGGCTTGGATATTGAGCTTGGATCGTTTTTTGATGACCATTTTGAAGCACCATTCCACTTGATTTCATCATCAGATTCACCTGGACGAACCTAAGATTGGCGAGGTCAAATCGGGGTGTCTACGGTGGGTTCCAAAGGTTACATTGTATGAATATCCACCTCAAATGACTCCTCGGTGGTGAGATTGTGATACCTCCTGTCACGCCCTCGACTCCAAGGCACGTGATCCCCACATGGTAACTTATTCCTCCGATAACCAAAACTTTTTTAGTGATATTCTTTTGAATTTAGTTTGTTATAGGTTATTACTTATCTCAAATTCCAAAATATTCTAAGTATATTTTTAAAAAATGTTGGCAGAGTTTTTTCTATTTTTCGTTCTATCCTAAATCACTCGTAAACCTGTTAATCTCAAGTCACAATTTATACTCAGGCTCAATCTGGATTTCAATCCTGATCACAGTTCAAAAATTTAATAACTATATTTTCCATATCGTTATAATTTGATTTATTTCCAAACATCCATTCCAACTACGTACCAGTATATGAATCAAAACTTCAACAAGCCCATCTAAGTGAATTTCAAGTTTTAATAATATTTCTAAAAAATATAAGAAATTCTCATATCTACATTCTTTTTTCTTTACAACTAGATGTTTACAACTCCCCTTTTTAGTACAAATCAAGTACTTTAATAGCAACATCATGAATTACTTTAATCAAATATAGATTTACAAGAAATCATTTCCCAACATCAACTTTCATTCATTCCTCTTCAATTTCCAACCCAAGTCAATAGAGCCCCTTTTAAACATTTTCTTGACCGTCAAAACCTGTAAAATGTTGGATTCAACAAACGTGAGCCGAAACTCATTGAATAAAGACTAAGGAAAGTGTAATGTATGATTTGTGAGGTGTGGATAGTGTGATACAATGCAATCACAATCAATCATGTTTATAACCCAGTTTTATTCCTCATCTCTTCATACTTTATTTACTACTATTTCTATTCCTCATTTCTTGATACTTTATTTACCATATCTTTATTCTTTTTTATTAAATCATTCAACTTTCATTTATCCTTTTTACTAATTTCACAACTCACTTATACTTCCAGTTAGTATAAACTTCAATGACAATATAGATTTATTTTGATTCCTTAACTTCAAATTTATTAACTCTTTCACTTAATTCATCTGTTAATTATTCAACTCTTGTACTATCTTTAACTCGCTTCAGCGTCTTATTCATCTATTAAAATTTTAGTTCTACCCTTTTCTTTTCTTTTCCTTTTTCCTTTTCATTAGTTACATTCTTCTCTCATTATCTTTCTTTCCAATTCATTTATCTGTTATTCATGCACATTTCTATTTCATTCCATTAATCCAATATTGAACCGACGTCGGGTGCAGCTTATAGAAACTCCTCCCTATTCCCCCAATAAGCTACGCAAAATTATTGGGTAATAGATAGCTTTATAACTCATCACGACACAATCACGTCCATTTTACGGGGCTTACCCGAGGGCACACGGCACCCATTTTACGCAAGTTTCTGGTTTTTCACCACGGGGCTAGTCAACCCCAACTTATCACATTCTTATCAACTATTCTCGGTTCAATATTTTATTAACCATATCATTAATCATTGTCAACCGGGAGTCTATCTCCTCAATTCACAATTTTCCACTGTATATCTTTACACCATCTATAAGCATAATTATTCATAACCATACCACTTATTGATTTCCAATAAGATTCACAAGTTCCATTACTTAATTCTCATATTCATTCCACTTTTTCGGTATGAACAACATTGGTGTTAAATACAAACTAATATGGTTTCTTTCATTATTTAATTCCATTCTTTTGTCCAAACTAATTCTTATATTCATACAACCCTAATTTCATAGTAGTTACGTATCAATTCATCTAATTTTCAGTGTAGGTCAAATAGTAAACTTATAATTCATCACATTATGAGGCCCAAGTAATTATTCAAAAGTTTATATTTAATATTTCACTCAACTATAAAGAATCCATTCACATTTGTAAATTATGATTTAGCAAGGATTTATCATTATTCTCCCAAGGTTTTCATTTAACAATAAGATTATTCATCAATCT
Organism: Heliamphora ciliata; assembly: GCA_032360265.1. Taxonomy (NCBI): domain Eukaryota; kingdom Viridiplantae; phylum Streptophyta; class Magnoliopsida; order Ericales; family Sarraceniaceae; genus Heliamphora; species Heliamphora ciliata. Next base: position 44,636 of record JAUMHN010421919.1, read on the forward strand.
TAAATAAGCAATTGATATGTCTCCAACAACTCACTAACTAACAAATTAAATGACCCTAACATATTGTTACATTCACTGGTAAGTTATGAATTCCTTAACTCTTCCAAATTTTGGGATTTAGTCTCAAGTTCAACTTACCATCCTTAAGCAAACAAATCATAGGACTCCCATTTAATATTATAGTTTCAATCATTAAGTTACTACTCTATAAGATTTGTGAATTGAAATTGTATATACAATTCAAGCTTTCAAAATATTAGGTTTTAGGAAATTGTGTTATAATTCAACACTACATCATGTGGTAAAACTTTAGTTACCTATTTAACATCCAAGTTCATAATTGAGCTCAGAATTTCCATAAACATGTTAAGACAATTATTATTTTCATAAGTCTTTCATTAAAATCATAAATTTAACTTACCATTATTAAATTATCAAGAGTAGGGTCCCATCCTTTATCATACTTGTCTTATTCATCATGCAATCACTTCATAATTTTATAAATTTATACAATATTGGCAAGTCAAGCTATCAAGATCGTAATAAATTAAGTTAAAATTTTACGTAACTTTAGGTCCCTAAGTTAAGGTTACTACTTAAAGGTTCCAATCTCATATTAGAACCTAATCCCCATGTTCTTTTTTTCTTTAGTTACCTCTTTCACTTTTCCAGTCCATATGATATATGTACAAACTAATTCGTATTTCCTGTTTATGGATTTCGAATTCCTCCATCTCCAAGTTGAATGAACCAATGATCCTATCATTCATATAATTTCTAGCTTGATTTACAAGTTCAATTGACATTCCTTTAGTCAACAAGTTATAAGGCTCCCATTTTATTTTATTATCCCATTCATTAAGCAAACACTTCTAGATTTAATCACCCATTTAGTATCCATGTTTCTTAGTCATAGACTTCCAAACTGCATTTTTTAACTGTTATGTCAATCATGTCCTTCTATCTCATTATCACTAATCTCCAATGTCTCTTTCATCCAAACCAATCTTCTCGCTAATGACTCACGTACCAACACCTCATAAGTTTTTAACAACCTTTACAACTTTTTTTTCTAATCCAATCACATTATTTCACTTATAAAGTTATACTAGGCTTATATTCCAATTTGCTGTAATGATAATGATTTAAGGGATAACTACTCATCCGGCATTGCTTCGAGGCTTCTAACTTTAGTAAACAATCAAGTCTTCCAACATCACCCCATGGTTCAAACTTTGTGAATTTTATTTAATTGGTTAAAACTTGAAAGAAAACATTCATTTTTCAATCACAATTAAGTTTTCGTGGAATTAGTGTAATGTCAACACAAATCAACACAATCCACTATAAATTAGTCTAAATCCTACCTGATAGAAATCGAGTCTTGTAAATTTTGCCCTAAATTTTGGAGCCGTAATGATTGGAATCCCTGGCAGATTTTTGGCTCATCAAGGATTTGCGACATGTCTTCTCCATGCCTCCAACGGCACATCCTAGCTACAATCTTGCTTCCTGAAACAAGAGTTCAACGGGTTAAGATTTCTTCCTTGACTTGATTTTGACGTTCTTGGGTTTATTTCAATTTGTTCGTGGGTTCAAGGGGATTCAAATCTTTGCGGGTTCACATCACCTTGATCCTCGAAGTCTCCTTCTCCAACGAACGAACCTTCCTCAAATTGTTCATCTCCTTCACCTGTGGCACGAATGCCATGAACTGAAGCCCAAAAGCAAATTTCCTAAACCGCTTAATAAACTTACAACAAATATCCTACAATACATATCGTATAATACCCAATACAAATTTAAGGATTAAGAGATAGATAATTTATCATTTTTAATAGGGCAAACACATAAGAACAATTGTGCGAGTGCGTGATGTAGAAGAATGCAATGCAGTTGCCCAAACCAACGTATTTCCAGAATAATATCATGAATTCCATGCCGAAAATTACAGAGTAGACTTGATGGTACATTGATCATCGAACTTATCCTCGTCTCGTTGCGAAAGGTAAACCCCCACCTTGGCTACATGCCTTAGTTGTTTTACACAATGGAAACGGCGTGGGGACTGGCCTTTAGCCAATTTTACCCATCCTTATTCCAGGCTAACTAATCCCACCTTAAGGACTAGGATGGTCGTTACCTGTCAATCCAAAGTCTAATTAATAACATGAATTTCAAGAGACACTTAACATTATTTTAGAGTACCGAGAAGGGGGATTTAGGACCGCTATAATTGGGCTCTTCTCCGAAGTTACCATCGCAGTGGGATTAGGTATGCCGAATTGAGATCTTATCTGAATTTGCCCTTCAAAACATCATGGCAATGGGGTTTAGGTCCGCTATAATTGGGCTCTTCTCCGAAGTTACGACCGCAGTGGGATTAGGTCCATTGAATTAGGCTCTTCTTCGAAATTACCCAAATTGCCTGTGTCGACATCACTTCTATAATATGACCATAACTCAAGGAGCGACGAAAACCAAAGGGACACATATACCCAACAAATATAATCGAGGTTTAAAATAACCAAAATCAATGTATAGGATGCAACCCACAAGATGCCCCAAATACATTGCAATGATACTTATGGTACAACAACTCGTAATTTAATAATAGCATGGTATGAAACTAAATGTGGCATGACGTACAAACTAACATAGCATAAAGTACAAGTCTTTAAAGCATATGGTACAAGTATATGAGGCACAAGTTATAATTTATGTGACATAGAATCGAACTATCGGCATGAGTTCATTTCATCAAAATTATCATTTTCATATTCCAATCATTTACAAAGTTCATATAAAGTCCATATATTCAGGCTTCACAAAGTAACACGTCACTCGTATACTTAGCCAATTTTTGGTAAATGTTTAATCTCTAAATTTAAAATTACGACAGTGTTTTGAAGTATCTAGATATGGATTTAATTTCTAATTTTTGAACACCAATTAGATAAAAATATTTTTTACAACTTTCATGTTTAACATTAAGGTCAAATCCTAGGACAAAAGGGTCATTATTTATTTTATTTAAGTGAAAATCATTCAGCACTTTACAGAGGAAAACGCAGAATTTGGGTCTTTATTGGCCACGATTTTGGAGCATCAATTCTAGGACTATGGGTATGTTTTTTGGGGAGGTTTTAGTTTAAAGTGTCTCCTACAAGTTTCATGTTTTGTGCTATGACAAGATTGGAAAACGTTTGAGATTTTGTCCAATTTATAAAAAGGGTTCAGTCAGTCTAAAAAGGGTTTGCAGAATGTGTTTTTAACATAGAATGCCTAAAATATTTGGGGTACCATCCGAGGGTATTTTGGGCTGATTTTTGCTCAGTATTTAGTTGAATATGTTAGCTACAGTTTTCATATTACCACTTTTGAATTTGGCTATTAAAAAGTTAGGTTTTTAGTTTCACAAAAAGGTGTGACAGAGAGCTCTTTCAGTCACTGAAACACAACAGTGACTTTCGAAAGTCTTTTGACCTAGCAAGACTTTATATTTTTGGATCATTGTTGGTGGATAGTAGGATGAACATGTCCTCTACAAGTTCTATGTTTTGGCCAATGCTTGGTTCTTACTTTAACTTAGGATTTTTAGGTCTGCAACTCATAGTGATCAAGATCTGACACACTTTGAAAAATATAACATATATGGAGTTCTACCCAACGAAATCACTTCAAACTAATTTTGTATGAATGAGAACTAAAAAATCTAGGTCTGGACCTAAAAATCAATTTAAGATCAATTTTCTTACAATTAGTTGTGTTATTTTAAAGTTCGTGGCAGAATGTTGGTTTGCCCAGAAAATTAGGACTCCTAGGGTTTTGGTAGCTTTGCTCATGTTGTATATATTTTTGATGTATTTTCTTTGCATGCATGTCATATACTCATACAAACCAAAACTCCAGAATATATTCAAACCATAAAACTCAAAAATATTCACATGCAATCACATGCAAGGCTTAATCATACACTAACAGTCCACAATTCATATCTACAACGCTTTTTTGAGTTATACTTTGTTTCTTTTTCTTAGGGTTGATTATAAATATGGATTGAAGGCTATTGCATGAGAGTATATCAGAAGGTTTTAGGAGATTTACTTACCTTATTTGATGCTCAAATGGTTGAAGAAGAGTATGACTTAGCTCTATTGCTCTTCTTTCTTTCTTCTTCTCTCATTCTTCTTTGAAAACACTTAGAATATTTTGTGATCTCTCTCTCACACTCTCTCAGCCGAATGTACAAAGAGGAGAAGAGTGTTTGGGTGTGTTGTTATATTAAAAATTATAATAGAGAATAATTATTGCTAAGTAGTTTTAATTTAATTTTTTTCTAAATTCCTATTGGTTGCATGGGAGGTGAGGTTTATTTGAGAGATATATATTCAGATTTTGTAGGTGGGAAGTCTGCTAGGGCAGGTTTGGGTGGCTCCAAATCTGATTTTGCATTTAATTAGAGTTTAAATTGTGTTTTGGTACCATTTTGTGAAAGAAAATGCATAAAATATTAATTTTATGTATCTTTTTGATATCTTAACCTACTAAACCCTATTATATTAATGTGTTTATAGTTAATTTATTCATTTCATGATTTATCATAATTTTGATAGCAATTAATTAAATAGATGTAGGATTTTAAGCTAAATTAAGTTAGTTTGACTAGAATTGGCCTTTTGACTTATTTATTGTGTAGAGACTTTAAATAATTATTTGTTTACTTTTGTAACCTATATTATTATATTATTATGTATATTATTTGTATAAAAAGTATTGAAATAAAATAATATTTAATTTATACAACTTTTTCTCATTGTTAAGCATAAAAAGGTAAAAAGTAGCTTTTTGGGCACATTTCCCTAGGTGGCAAGCCATGCAAGGGCAATTTGGTTATTTTTGTTGTTATTTTGTCTCTTATTAATTAATTGTATATAAATATCTGATTTTGGGTATTCATGTGTTAAATTTTGAATTTTTAAGACTTTTTATTGTATTAGGGGCAAAATGATTATTTTATCATAATTATGAGAAATTTTGATTTTTAATTTTATATTTTATGTTATTTACTTAATTTAAGCTGCCCCAAGACTTTTTTGAGTATTAGGGTTTTGCCTCTGAGTATTTGGTCTTTTTTAGGATTTTCGGGTGAAATTAGGGTTTCAAGTTGAGTTAAGATTTCTCTTATTCATGCAGCGAGCTAAGTTCTCATTGTATATCCGTTGCTAATACTAGGGTTTGAGCCGAGCTATTACAATCTAAATAATTACTACTAGGGTTCGAACCAGGGTGTTACAAAATGGGTGTTATTTATAGAATTTTTAAATGGTGGGATTAATTATTAAGTGTAAGAAATTTTTGAATTTTTCTTAATTCTAATTGGTTGCATGGGAGGTGAAGAGATTTTCGAAAATTGAAATCTAAAATTTTGCAGAAAAATTAACTGGGAATTCAGATGGGGTATGTTTGGGTGGTTCAAAATGGTTTATTTTGCTTTAATTGCTTATTTTGTAGTGTTTTGGCACTATATTGTTTAAGAAAGTATTTTTAAAAATGATTTGATATATCTTTTTGGTCTAAAATGAGTTATTTTAGTGTTATTATTATTGTTTTAGTTTGTAAAAATGTTGACAATAATTAATTATTTAAATGTAGGTAATTAAGCTACCTTAAGATATTTTGATTAGATGTGACTTTTTAACTTATTTAAGTGTGTAAGAATTTTAATAATGATTTTTTTTGCCTTTGTTAGTCCATAATATTATACTAGTATGTATATTACTGGTATAAAAAGTCTTGGATAATAATAATGCTTGATTTGTACAATTTTTTCTCATTTTTGAGTTTAAAAAGACAAAAAGTAACTTTTTGGGCATAAACTCCAATGTGGCCGGCCACTAGGGGCATTTTTTTGTCATTTTTTGATGTTGTTTTATCTTTTGTTACTTAATTGTATTTAAATATCTGATTTAGGATGCTCATATGTCAAATTTTAGATTTTTAAGACTTTTTGCAATACTAGGGGCAAAATGATCATTTTACCCCAATTATGATAATTGTTTTTTGATTTTTAACCTCATATTTTATGTTATTTACTTAATTTAGGATGTTAGGAGTCTTTTATGAGAATTAGGGTTTTATCTTTGAGTATCTGATTTTTTTTAGGGTTTTTGGGTCGAATTAGAGTTTTGGGTTGAGTTTGGGATTTCATCTTTCTAGTGACCTAAGATGTCGTCAATTAACCGTTGCTAATACTAAGTTTTGGGCTGGATTGCTACATGGGTCATTACAAAATAGGTCATTACAACTAGGGTACGGACCGGGATGTTACATAATGTCATTAAAAAATTTCAAAAAGAAATTTTTTTGGGTAATTAATTGTAATATAAAAGAAAGAAAACAAATTACATGATTACAAGAGACATATATCAGAAAATTACATGAGTACTACTAGGCACATACGTTCTACACATATTTAACAAAAAAAAAAAACCCAAACCCCCGCTCTAAGCGGGGGAAAGCTAACGACAAAGCATATTCCACGCACAACCCACGTGGATGGAAAAAAAACCTACCTACAAGACCGTGCACAACCCACACGGATAGAAAAGCACCACCATATAAATAAAGAATAAAACCAATAATCATGCCAAAAAAATAACAAACTCCTAATCCCTACTGAAGATTTACTCCCGCAAAGGAGGCTCCAAAATTCAGGCAGAAACAAGAGAAAATAAGAGATCCAGCAAGTAGGACTGGTCATCCAATTCCAAAAGGTACTTAAAACCAGCTGAAGCTTGGCTCCTCGAAAGGCTCCAACCCTCGGACACCGAGGATCTAACAAAGGTGAAGAGAAAATCTCAAAACCCAAGCAAGGTTAACTCAATCTCTCAGTGATAGTACAGGTAGGTATTAAACCAATGATAAGATTAAATCTCAATAAATCTATTAATTAGTTGATTTAAGACATAATTCTTATTCAGATGCACTATTAGGCACCATCAAAATAAATTTAGTGCATGATCCCGTATACATTGAATAATTTCTCAATTTTGAAGTATCATTACATGATCTTACAATCTTAAAAACTTTAACTTTACAAGTTTAAACAAAAAGATATAATATGGATGCATTATCATTAAATTTACAAATAACGTATAGAGTTTATTTAAAAGTTATGACAACCTCTACACCAATGTTTAAAGGTATTACTAGTCCACATGGATCAACAATCATGTTCCAATCAAATCTCAATAGATCTCAGGTAATTACACCTAAAGTAATTAAATAGCATGAAGTCGAAGAAGCAGATGAAATCGATAATAATAGTTAGCACATGTCTCAAATTATGCCTCCACAAATTTCTCAAACAGAAACAAATCCTAATTCTATAGTAGAATTTCCTAATGGATTTGTTATTCCTCAATTTCCACTGAGATGACCTAAAAGTATTACAAGATCAATAACCTGTTTACAATTAGAAAGATCTCAATCTCTAATATCTCATTCATATTTTACACCCAACCAATCTCTTCACAGATCTGGTGTATCATCTCGTGAATATCCTTTTTTTAGTATTCAAATGAGTAATCAAATTCCTCAACCTTTATTGTGACGACTTGGTATGTGTTTAATTTGTTATTCCATGTTTTCGGTTAACTGAGGAAACATATTTAAGTTTAGGTGTGGATGCTATAAAATTTTGCTTGTTAACGGTTGAATAAATAATATGTGAAAGTGAAATTGAGGTACATGGTGAAGAATGATTTTTATATGGCTTTGTTAACGGAGAGATTCAAATATTAAAATGTGAGCAAAGTTGGAAGTTTGAGTTGAAGTTTAAGGAAATTTGTAAAATTCTATTTCAGAGGTCACCGCTCGAGCGGTCTGTCGGAAAAACTTTAGAATGTTCTCAAACATTCGGAAAACAATGAGAGATATATATATTTGCATCACACAAACTCCAGACCCACGTGAGACCCATTTCTTTTTTTGATAATTAATTGTAACATAAAAGAAAAGAAAAAGTATACACGTTTACAAGGGGCATACCCCAGGTAATTACATCAGTACCATAAAGGGAGAAAGCTCCCTATAACCAAGATAACCCCAGATAACAACCAAAGCCCTAAAAAACAAAAGGACCCAACTCCCGTTTAAAAGCGGGGGATACTAGCTAATAAAACTCGTTCCATGCACAACCCGCAAGGATGGGCACAACCCACTGACAGTATAAACATAGAAGCCATAGGACGCCTAACTAAAATCAAGGAACTGGCAAGGACAGAGAAATTCCACTAACCCAAACCAAGGTATGTCTAGTCTCATAAAGATAGTCATGCTCCCTGTGAGACCCTGACCAGTTTTCTTTTTCGGCGTTTTCGAACGTGCGTTATGTGTTTTCATTTGAGCATGTTTTTACTGCTTTTGATGCATGATCGGGCTTAGATATGCATGCGGGGTAGGTTCCTAGGGCCGTAGTGGCACGAATTTCAAAAATTCAAACAAAAAAAGATATTTTGGAGGCCTATAATATCTGGAGTTAGATATTTTCAGAAAGATATTTTTCAAAACTTCTCCAACAAGCTTCCTATTTTCTCTCTGCCTTCTCTCTAAGTTCTCGGGGGCTTGGGGCTCGGTTTTCAACGATCCAACAGCAGATTCTTGCTTTTGGCACGGTGGGCTACGCAACCATCCGGCCAGATTTTGATTTTGGCAAGGCTCAATTTTGCACGTGGATCGAGATGTCGAGTTTTAAACTCACCGAGATAGGATTTTAGACCTGTATGTTTTATAAGAGTGCTATGGGTAATCGGCTGTCTTTTTACCGGTTGGTTTGCTGTAGATCTGAGTTTATGTTCAGTTGGATTTTTGGGTTAAAAACTGGGTTTTTGTCGATTTCGGTGGATGAAATCGGGTGTCGGAGGTTTCTTTTGAGGTCTTGGTGTTAGGCCTAGGCTCGTGTATGTTTGAGGATGTTGGATTGGAGTTCGGAGGCTTTGATTAGGGGTTTAGATGTAGAAACCCGTAGCTCAGAATCAAGTTCTGCCGAGGTTCGGTCGACTGAACCATGGGGTTCGGTCGACTGAACCAACGGGTTCGGTCGACTGAACCATGTGTTTTGGAGTTTTGTGAGATTCCAGTAGGGGGTTCGGTCGACTGGAGGTGGGGTTTGGTCGACTGAAGTTCTGGGCTGCTGGTTTTGTGAGTTTGGTTGGGTTTTTGGTTTCCAATTGATGTTCTTTGGTATTCAATTGATTAATTTATGAAAATTAGTTGATTCAAATACCTTTGGATTCCTTTTGGGGTTCGGTTGGTTGTGTCGTGGTTTCGGGGGTCGTGTGGTAACCTCATGTGTTTGTGTTGATGCCATTCTCGGGGATGATGAGTTGGTGAGATGTGGGTGTTTGTTATGCGTTGAGTGTTTGGGCCCGTGGTTCCTTTGGAGAAAGGGTCTTGTGAACCGTGAGGCTTTTGGTTTTTTAGTTGGTCTTCGGGTTAGGCTTGGTTGTTATATGTAGCTATGTGCTTTTATAACGGGCTTATGCATGTTATAGCTGTAGTTTATTCATGCATGAATTATGTAATGTGATTTACATGGCTTTCGATGGCGTTATGTGTAATGTGGTTTATGCTTTAAGACCCCGAGTTTTATAGGCATGTGTATGTGGGTTCTGAGGAACGGATGCATGTGATGCATGTTGCATGAATTGCAAGTGTTGTATGAGTCACGTGTGTAGCATGTGACGTAGTTTATGATACGTAGTTACAGTACGTGGTTTCATGCGTTTCAATCCTAACTAGGTTATGCATGGGTGTATGGGATGAGATGGTAGAACATGTGGTTCTATGAATGTTAGCTTTGGTTGACGGTGCATTCGATAGGGCTGCAGTCCTTCGGTTAAAGTCTATAGAGACCCGGTGCATGTTTATTTATTTATTTTTTCATATTTTCGGTAAGAGAAGAGGCCAAAATGAATTTGGACATGAGGGCTATAAAAAAAATTGCTCGTTAATGGTTGAAGTAGTGATATGTGAAAATGGAATTGAGATATGTGGTAACGAAGGATGTTGATAATGAATAATTTAAAATATTTAAATGTGAGCAAAGCTGGAGATTTGAGTTGAATTGTAAAGAAATTCGCAGAATTCAGCTTCAGGGTTCACCGCTCGAGCGGTGGAGGTTCGCTCGAGCGGACTCTCGGGAAATGTAGGGAGAATTCTGGAACATTGGAGAAGTTTTGGGGGCATATATTTATGTCATATATATATGTGTGTATTACCCACGTGAGAACCTATTCTTTTGGGTTTATGATTTTCTCCTGTTCTTCCTCTTTTCTTTTCTAAGCTCTAGAGAGAGAGAGATTGAGAGAAACCCAAACACCATAACAAACCCTAACCCTGCACCATAGAAATTGATGGAATGAAGCAAGATTGAGAGCCACCGGGGATGGAAACCAAGCTTTGGAGTAAGGAGATAGTGGATGGAGCATCAAAATAGCAAGAACATCCACAGCCAAAACCCTAGGAAGGAGAACCTGGAGGAATTTCAAGCTTTTGAGCAAATTTGAGGTAGGATCTAGATTCTTTCATATGTCTTTGTTGATTTGGGTTGATATTTTGCTTACATTTGTAAAAACCAAGTAGATTTCGTATGAGATTTGAATATTTGATAGGTGTGTGTGAGTTGAGTTGAGTTTTATGAAATTGGGGGTTTTGGAGAAGTGATTTAATCATGTCTTTGAGAAGTTGTTGTCGAAAGGAGGGTTATGAGACTTTGAATACAATGTTTTGTGATTGAAAAAGGTGATTTAAAGCTTAATTTTGAATGTTTATGCATTTTGGGATTTGGAAATCAAAATAGGGGAAAACTTGGGGTTTTCTCGGGTGACAGCACGCTTGAGCGGAGCCCTGTCCGCTCGAGTGCTCAACTGGCAGAGAGTTGGGCGTTCGAGCGCCCGACGTCTGCTCGAGCGGACTGACTGCGCATGGTCAATTTTGTTCGATCATATCTCCCTCATTCGGACTCTGAATTGGGTCATTCTTGTACTCAAATCGAAACCCCGGAAGTTCTCTTTCCAATAAGACTACTCACAAAAAAATGCACTTTGTAGAAAAAGTTATGATTAAAATAGTGTGGGTATGTCATTTTTTTAACCATTTTCTACTCGTTTTTGGCCAATTGTTTTTAATAAGGCTATTTTCATCAATATTAAACCTGTTTATCTAATTTCTTATCCCTTGGGTTATGGTTTTACCTACCTCACTACACTTGAGTTAGGATCTAGAATCATACCGACTGGTGATGTTTGCGAAAAAATGGGTTTTGATATGTGACTAAGGTCTTGAGAGCTAGTATGGGTGTAGAAAATTGTGAACTATATAGTGACATGGTTATCATTTAAGAGTTTATGTTTTAGAGAGAAAACATAGATTTTAACTTGTATATACATGTATATGTATATGATGGGTGCATTTCGTTTGTTTTAAATGACATGATCATGTGTGAGTTAATTATACATTGGCGTTTCATGGAGTTGATAATTGGAATGTGATTATGAGAAACTATGTGTTGAAATTTATGATGGCATTTGAATTGAAAGAAAGAATGGAATGTTAAAATAAGACTTGATTTGAAAATGAAATGGGAAAGTTGAAATTGGAATTGAAATAACAATGTGTAAAAATGATGGGGAGAGGAACCAATTGTGGGTTGGACTCCCGAATTTTTGTGAAAATAAAAAAATAATGAACCGTATGGATTGATGTGGATTAAGTTGGCCTGGCGGATTTGCGATGAAAGACCGAAAATTTACGCAAGATGGGGACTACGTGCTCACAGGTTAGCCCCCGAAACGTGGTGTTGTATCGTAGTGAGTTATAAAGCTGTTTATTACCCAATGGCTTCGCGTAGCCTATTAGGGAAATAGGGAGAGGTTTCTATAAGATGCGCCCGATACCGGCTCATTAATTAAGTACGGTTTTGTGATAAACCGGATTATAAAATGTGACACGATTTTTTTTTGTGAAAATCGGATAATGGAATGATGAAAAGGATAAATGGGAACAAACTGGCGTGCGTGGGTGTGTGTGTGTGTGTGAAGGAATAATAACTTTGTAAAGATTTTTATTTTACTTCGATTGCACCCATCACACCTCACAAATCACGCATCACCTATGAGTTAATCTATATCCTATGAGCTTCGGCCCACGTATGTTTATCAAATCATTTCAGGTTCAGAGGACCAGAGACGATACCAGGGTAAGGGATGCTTTGGCAAAGACTAGAAGGAAGATTTTGCGTCTGTTTATATTTTTGCAATATGAATGTATATAAACCGGAATGGAATGTTGTAATTGAAGGTATTATGGTTACAAATGAACTTTTGAGATTTCAAGCCTTTGTTGTAACTTTGATATATGTGAGAATATAGTTGCTTAAAGAAAAGTTGATATATATATATATATATATATTTGGAAATTAAATTCTATGGTGAATGAAAGTCGTAGGTGATGACCCTTAGGAGGAACGGTTTGGGGTTGGTTCATGGGTCCCCGGGGGATCGGGGCGTGACAAAGTCCGTGAAGGTTAGGGCTGAGGTCCTTTGATTAAAGTCAGTGAAGGCTAGGGATGTGGTCCTTCGGTTGAAGTCTGTAAAGGTGCATTGATGGGGGCTACGGTCCATCGGTGAAAGTCTGAGAAGGTTCATACCTTGTATGTACTGCATTATGGGATGGATAAGACCAATTTTGAATTGTTTTTAAGATGCGTGCGAATCACGATCTAAAACCTGTTTTCACACTATTTTCGAGACTTTGTGAGTCAAAAATGGTTATTATCCTCGCTTTTCCTTGCATGTGAAAATTGTTTTAAGGGCTTGAAAGAGAGTCCAAAACTACATTTCGATTTCCTAGCATGTTTTGTTTATATTGCATGCTTATCTAGTTTCTGCTGAGTCTTGGCTCACGGTGTGGGATAAAATATTTTCAGGTACCGATCACGCGCGCTGATTCGGGTTTGTTGGAGGAGCAGAAGAGCTATAGTCTTCCTTTTTTGTTTCTACCTGTTACATGTATGTTGTAACATATTTTTCGGGCATTGGAGCTGTGTAATGTTGCCGTTTGGCATTTATATAAAATGCATGTATTGTTTATATTGAGAGTATATTCTCGGGTTGGGTTTTATCTGGTTGTTGTGGGTGTTTCACGTGGACCGAAGTTTGGGGCGTGATAAATTGGTATCAGAGCTCTGGGTTCGAATACGTATGAGTCGTGGGAAGAGGGTGTATCCCGTGTGAGGTTGATTGCGTGTGCTTGACTGCATGTGTTTAGATGTTTTGATAACATGAACGTGATAGCATGCAGGTCATATGTGAACGATGTGTATATGTGAGCATGGGGGTTGAACCTTAGGATTGATTAGTCTTGCCTTCGGGCGTTTGGATTAACAAACTTGGGAGTCAAACTAGAAACGCGTTTAGCTGACGTGATTTCTGGCAGGGAATCTGAGTAGGTTATCCAGATTGACGGGTCATTCTTGTCGGTTCTCCTCGGTATGTGGGGTTTGTCTAGCATGAACCTATGTGGCTATGTGCTAGCATGTTTATATGCTTAATGTTCATGTTCATACTGTGTGCTGCATCTTAATGTTCATGTTTATATGCTTAATGTTCATGTTCATGTTCATGATGTCTTTTTTCATATAGACGCGATATCGGCGAGACGAGGACGAGGCCGTGGTCGAGGCCGTGGCCGTGGTGTTAGACAAGGGGTTTGGTTGAGTTGGGTTTCCATTGTCCTCGGTGTAAGTCCGAAAAGGTGGGCAACGTAGGTGCTCTGTACCTTCGGGTTAGTCCCCGTAAATTGAGTGTATTGGGTGCTTTGTACCCTCGGGCTCAGGTCCCGTAAATTAAGCAGTAGGTGCTCTGTACCTTCGGTCATGAAAATCTGTAAATTGAGTGGTTGGTGGGTGCTCTGGACCCTCGGGCTTGACCCATAAATTGAGTACGTTGTTGTGACTCCGTATAGAGCTTATAATTACCAAGCCTGTGGGTTCAGGGTAATGGATGAGAGTCTATAGTTATTACCTTTGTTTATAGGGCAGAGTCGGTACATAGGATATCATTTATATTTTGTCGCCTCGGCTGTGTGACCCGAGTGGAGAATACTGTGTTTTACTACTTTCCCTTAACTGTGTCATGATATCTGTTAGGATGATATGCATAGTTTGAAGGATGAAAAACGTGAATTTTATGAGATAAAACTATTTTGAGGCCCGTGGAGGCTTGATGGAAAACTGTTGATTTTTTATGAAAAAACCTTTTAGGTTCTTGTGGTTGAGCGCATGTGTGTGAGATTACATAGCCTGCTTTACAGTTTTTACTGTCTATGTTCTATTGGACTGCGGCTCACGGTGTGGAATTTTTTGAAAAACATTTTTAGGTGACCATGACGAGTTACCTAGTTGCAGAGGTGATGGAAGATTTGTTGTAGTTTTCTCTATTTTTGTACATGTAGTTTTACATGTAATGCCTGTGATGGCCGGTTTTGTACGCCTTGAGGCGGTACTATTATTCATGTATGAGATTGCATGACTTACAGTTTTATGAGAGTTGAACTGTGGAAAGTTTTTATTCAATGTTGTATATTTGACATTCAACTGTAAAAACCTATTTTTTATAAATGGGTGTTTTGGTGGGCTTTCGCGTGACCCGGATGTCGGGGCGTGACATAGGATGTTGGGCTTATCCCAAGCCTGTTATATTGACTTGATTATTGCTCGATTTGGTATGAAAAATTCTAAGAAAGGATTTATTCCTTTCAGACATGGAATTACTCTATCTAGGGATCAGTGCTCTAGGACACCTCAGGAGATAGAGAGGATGAGTGGTATTCCTTATGTTTCGGCAGTAGGAAGTCTCATGTATGCCATGCTCTGCACTAGACTAGATATCTGTTATGCCGTTGGCATGGTAAGCAGATATCAGTCTAATCCAGGAGAAGAGTATTGGACTGCGGTCAAAAATATACTCAAGTACCTGAAAAGGACTAGGGAGTATATGTTGGTATACTAGGCTGATAGTCTTATACCTCTTGGGTATACTGACTCAGATTTTTAGGCAGATAGGGATTCTAGGAGGTCCACCTCGGATTATGTGTTTACCTTGGGAGGTGGAGCCATCAGTTGGAGGAGCGTGAAGCAGTCTTGTATTGCTGACTCTACCATGGA